>JAKTZS010000011.1:77147-182756 GCA_030562575.1 Wickerhamiella parazyma
GGGCCCCCCCCCCCCCCCCCCCCCCCCCCTCCTCCTTCATTGTTCTAAACCTCCGCGAGACCACTCATTCAACTACACTTTGTGGCCACTTTAGATTCGATATATACAATTTGTCTTTGATGAAAACCAAAAGCATGAAGCGCACGTCACGTGACGGGATTATAAACAAAGCCAGCGCGCGACGCCCCCCCTACCCAAATGCCGATTGGAATTGTCAATTTGCCCAACCAGCAGTACCGGCTGGTTGCCAAGAGAGGTACGACCTTTACGATAATTGTTGTTGGAGAGAGCGGCTTGGGCAAGAGCACGTTCATCAACACGCTATTCGCGACAGATCTTCGCAACCACACCGCCGAGTCTGACGCGCAGCGCCACGCACAGCCCGTGCGCAAAACGGTCGAGATCACGATAACTCGCGCTGAGCTCGAAGAAAAGAACTTTGCTCTGCGCCTCAACGTCATCGATACCCCTGGCTTTGGCGACAACATCAACAACACCCAGGCATGGCAGCCGATTGTTGACTTTATCGACGACCAGCACGAGTCCCACATGCAGCAAGACCAGCAGCCGAGCCGCGAGAACCGCAAGGACATGCGCGCGCACGCGTGCCTGTACTTTGTGCGGCCCACGGGCCAGGGCATCAAGCCCCTGGATATCGACGCCATGCGCGCCCTGAGCTCCCGCGTCAACGTTATTCCCGTGATTGCCAAGGCGGACACGCTCGACGCGCAGGAAATGCAGCTTTTCAAGGAGCGCATGCGCGAGACCCTCGAGGCCCAGCACATTCCTATTTATCACCCTGTGGACCTCAACAACGCGCCCCTTGCTGACCAGCCGCCGTACTCTGTGATTGGATCCGAGCGCGAGGTCCAAAACGAAAAGGGCGAGATGGTGCGTGGACGCCAGTACATCTGGGGCACTGCCGAGGTTGAGAATGAGGCTCACTGCGACTTTAAGCGCCTGCGCAATCTGCTGCTCCGCACTCATATGCTTGACCTGATCTCCTCTACACAGGAGCTCCACTTTGAGGCCTACCGTAGCCAGATCCTGGCCACGCGCAAGCCTGGTGAGACCCGTGCTCGCAAGCAAATTCCTCCGCAGTACAAGGAGGAGGAACAGGCCTTGCGCAAGGCCTTTGCCGACCAAGTCAACACCGAAGTTTCGCGATTCTCCAAGTGGGAGCAGAACTTGATTGCCGAGCGCGACAAGCTCATCAAAGATCTCGAGGAGACCCACTCTGCCAACCGCAAGCTCCAGGAGGAGATTGCCAAGCTCAAGGGCCGTTAAGCGATCTAGGCGTTTTGCCTGGTCTCTTGCGCCCTTGCAGTGGTCTGGTGCGCAAACTGACTTTAAGAGAGCTCAAGTTCTTGTTTATGTACTAATTATCTGAATTGAGGCTCCTAGGGCCGGAGGCCAGGGCCGACGGGCCCGCGTTGGTGCCGTTGAGCTTAAGGGCCGGACAGCGGGGGCTGGCCATCAATAGGTTCTACGTGGCATGGCCCATGTACAGTTGATCGCGACGCCCGCCACTCCAGCAGACCCACCGGCCCCGCACAAGTAGCATAAAGAGGGCCCCAGCCCCATTAATTAACTTGCATTGACGTGCATAGAAAGTGGTCGTGGAAGTGATGGTCGACACCAGAGAGGAGAACGCGCCTACATATGCCAGTTATTGGCTACCTAGTGCGGGTAGAGATGTATTTATCCCAGATCTGGTCAAGCACTGCGAGCATTGCGGGTCACACATCAAGCCAGAGGCTGTAAAAACGACTCACAGGGAAACAGAACTAGACAGTGAGAGTAGCTCATGCTCCAACTTGGACGCGGACTGGGCTCCCCATCGCGAGATTGTCAATCAGCATGCTGCCTGGTATGGCAGCCACGCAGGCTCATACACTACTCACACGCCGTACACTTCAGATGCAGGCTCGGAAAAGAGCAGTACATGCGCAACTCCATTGACCCCTTGCAGGCCTGCAGCGTCCCACAGTCACACTACTATACTCGAGCAAGCCCCAATCCTCAACAACTGGAGCCCGGTGACACCTGGCCTGCCCAAAACCCAACCTTCGCTCAAGTTTTGCGCGCCATTCCATGGCCAGACTGGATCGCCTGAGCTCTCGGTACAGATTGAGAGGGTGTTTAGAGAAGCAATCAAGCGTCGACAAAATGACGCGTCCTCTAAACATCTTTATGGCGACACATCTACTAGCGCACAAGCCCGTGCTAGTCTACACCACGCGATGCAAGGCCTTTTTGGGACAGACACAGAACTGTCTGATCCAAACTCCCTGGAATCTCCAGCAGTATTAGAAAAAGCAGCGCTTGATGTCCTTGCATACCTAGAGCAAAAGAGAAAAATTTCTTCTCTGCGTGCAGAACTCGACAAGGAAACCCATATTCTTCAAGAGTTTGCCCGGATTTGTGCACCGGAGCACATGCATCAATGTGCAGAGCAAGACGGCGCTTCAAGGCCAGCCAAGCCAAGACGCACCTTGTTCGAAATGAGCTGTCTACATCGCTCGCTGCAGTGGGTGCTTTTGGCTGTAATTGCTGTGGCATTGGCAATGTATGCAGAGCCAGTGGCTCGCATGCTGGTCGGCAAACAGTTGCTCGCAGTTCGCGCATTCAGGTCTCGAGTTCAACAAGAGCGGGCTACCTTTGAGCTTTTATCATGCCAACCACAAGTGGCAGAGCAGGAGTTTTTGGAGATCAAGCAGAGTGTAGCTTGGCACCGTCTTTCAAGCCAGGCGGTCGCCTTGGTCTGGGAACACTGCTCGGTCCCTCTAGGGATGTATGCCCTTGCGATTAGATGCTATGAATATTCTCAGCGCGCGTTATAAACGGCTGCCAAGTGTCCTGGCTTGCAGAGCCCATGAGCTGTAAAACCCCGCGAGCTCCAGAGTCACACAGACTGCTCAGGACTTGCGCTAGTCGCTGTCGGCAGGCTAATTACAGCATGTTTAGGCACATGTTTTTAAAAGGGCCGTAGATCATCTTTCACGGCAGCCCAAGAACTATCGCTGCACGCAGCGCAACAGGCGAGGTCGCCGAGTGCTTGAATTGCCTCCCTACTAGACGATGATATCAAAGATTTCAAAGACTTGGGCATTATGCTTTTAGAACAAGTCCTTGCGCTAATTACTCGCCTTAACTCTCTAATGAGCGACGCCCTGGGCCAATGGATCAGATCGACTTGGCGGACATCCCCATCACACTGTCAGCATGCTCAAGGTGCCCAACGCCGACTCCCAGGAGAATGGCATTCCTGAGGAGGTCTCGCCGCTAAATTTGCGCAAAAGGCAGACAATCCTTGCAGATAACCCTCACAAATCAAAAAGCCAGCCGCACCGGCACCCAAGCAGGCGCGCGTCAATGCACATCCGCAACCGCTCGCTAAACAAGGAGCTTCCCACGCCGCAGCAGCCGGTCAATCTCGAGGACGTGTCGAGCCTCACATCATACTTGGAAAGCACAGGCAGCGATGACCTGCTGCAGCAAATGGAGGCGCTCAAGCTAAAGTCCGAGGAGCTCGAGCAGAATGATATCGCTGCAGTGCGCCACAACTATGAAACGCTCGTGTCGGTGTCACGCTCCATTGCAGAACTCCCCCCGCAGATCGCCAAACTGCGCAAACAGGTGGGCGACCTTGCCGCGATCACCGATGCCCTCAAGGCTGATGCTGAAGTGGAGGCCGAGGAGACTGCTGCGAGTCGCTCGAGTGCTCCAAGAGCACCGCGTGCCTCTGTGATGATGCTCAACAGCGCGTGGCGCCAGGATTTAGCCGCCCTGTTCCGTCAGGTGGAAGGTGCCCAGATGTTTCTGCCTCCCATCCCCGGCCGTCATGTTTTGAGCGATTACTCTGCCTGCTACGAGCTCAACCAAGTTACCTGGACAAACCTCAAGCCCGTGCACATCTTTGTACTGAGCGATCATTTGCTGGTGGCCGAAAAGACCTCGCGCTCGCTAACGGTAGACCACTGCTGGCCTCTGCAGGAGTTGTCAATCACCAAGCGAGAGGACGCGGTACAGGTGGTGAGCCCCCAGGGCCGCAATGTGTACAAGGCCAAGAACCTGCCTGCTCTCTTTCGAGATATCCGCAGGGCACAGGCATCACAAAATTCGGGCAGCCGCTCTGGCAATGGGCACGTCCGCACGCACTCGCGGCAGCCCAGCGAGCCAAATAAACGCAGCTCAAAGGTCGTGGCCCAGGAGATGGAGCAGGCCCGCATCCAAGCTCGCGAGCTGGCCGACATTGATTTAAAACTTGCCCAGCACGATTGGTCCCGGGCAACCACCGCAGTGATTGACTCTCATATACCCGGAATCTCCGAGCGGCGCACCCAGCTCGAGGCTATGCTCTTGGAGCGCGCAAAGCATGGCGGCGAGCCCCTGGCATTGCTGGTCAAGCTGGGCCGCGCAGAAGATGCAATCGAGCTGTATCTTGCTGAGCGCGCCCAGCTCATTGAGAGGCGCGTCTCTGAGGTAACCTTTAGGGGCGACATTGTCGCACACCTTTCCCAGGTGTGCGTCTTGTACTTTCAGCACATTATCGCCACGGTACGGTCGTATGTGTCTGCCTTTCACAGCGACGCGCACAGCGCGCGCGTGGTGTCGTGGACAAAGCAGCAGATCGAGCTCTATGCCTCGATGTTTAACCGGCAATTGTTCAAGATCCGGCCTGACTCGCGCATCTACTCGCAGTGCGTGGAAATCACGCGCAAAGAGAGCGCCCAACTAAAGGAGCTGGGCCTCGATATGAACTTTCTGCTCGACTATGTCTGGGCTCAGAGCTAGCTTTGTATATTTATCTATTTCTGGTACTTTTTGAAGAACCAGACCTGATCGTCAAACGTCTTCTCGCGAGCAGCCTCAACCACAGGGTCCTCGGGGTTTCCACGGGCGGCAAAGCCGTGGTTGGTGCCCCCAAACACCTGAACGTGGTAGTCAGCCTTGATGTCGCGCAAGATCTCTAGGGTCTTTTGGCGAAGCTCGTCGGTGAAGATATGGTCTGTCTCTGCAGCAGAAATAATGAGCGGAGTCTTGAGGCCCTTGACCAGCTCTTCGGTAACAAACGAGGGGTGGGCAATTGCAACTACATCAACCTCCTTCTTGCCAGCAAGATAGAGAAGCGGATTAGCGCCGTAGCAGTAGCCCACACCGGCAATAAAGCTGGGAGAGTACTCCTTCTTGATTGCGGGCAAGACCTTGTCGACAATGGCCTGGGCACGATCGGGCATGTGGCTCCCGATCCAGGACTGCAGATCCCCATCGGGTTTGATGGGGTCGCCCTCAAAGGTGTCTACGACAAACACAAGGTAGCCATTGTCGGCAAAGCTGTCGGCAAGGAGCTGTGCGTTTGGGTAACGGATACCGAGCACGTCGGGCAAAAACAAGAGCACGTTTTTCGAGGACTTGTCGCCCACAATGTACACCTCTGTGTCTGCAATTGTGGCAATTGAGCCGACTGGATCACCCTTGCGGATGAAACCTTGGGCACAGCATTTCTGAGGTTGGAGTGAAGCCATTAGTTATGGGCACTAGTGTAAATCGAGGCTTTTTATAGGCGTGTAAGGTAAGCAATTTGCTTTACAAATATAAGTGTACTATAGGAGCCCCGTCACGTGCAGAGGCCAGAGGAGGAACTCGCATCTGTTGGCCCCAGAGATGCTAAAGATTACTTCTGATACTTTGCAAGTCCTCTAAAGAGTGCAATTGATTAAAATTTGGAGGCAGCTGTGTGCCCAGAGACAAGTTCAGCCGACAGAAACTCCTGTTTCAGGGCTAGGTTACGATTTGTGTTACTCTGAGGCTTTATTTCACGTGACCTGGGGAGCTGGTACGGCGCAAGAAGATGTTCTACCACCTAACCCTACCTAAGTTACCCCAGCACCAGCACCTGCAGATCACGTGCGGAAAAAGTAGGGTAACCAATACAGCATAAGGAAAAACACCACCTGACCGTGACATAACCTGCCGGGTCTGGAGATGTAGCACCCCCCTGAGCAGGGTAAGGGCGCATCCACCGCACATGGTAGTGGGCTGGCTCCCCTAGCCTTAAACAGGGCTTTTAATGTGGTGCTTGCGCTCAACGTCCTGCAAGTAGAGTAATCACACGCCTGCAGAGTGCAGGCGCCTGCCAAGACTCGCGAAACTTACGCGACCGCCCGTCGAAGCCTGCCAGTCGATGCACAGGGTTAGGGCGGTACCTCGCATATGCGGGTGCCCTGAACGTTGCCGCCCGTTCCGCGCAAGCCGTTCAAGCTGTATGCCTACATAGGATTAGTGCAACGAGGTACCTGGGGTTGTGCATAGAATCTTACATCATTGCGCATATTTAGCCGTGCCGATCGAGCTCTGGTGCGTTAATTTTTGTCACATATTTCTTAATTTTAGCGTCCTTTTACCTACGATCTGGCAAATAACCCACGCCGAGCCCGTCATGTGCAAGATGCACGGACCCTGGTTTGAGAATGGCATGTGCGCCGCAAATCCTCCGTCACACCTTTCCTCTTTACATATTCCCGCGTGAGCATGAGCTGGATAGACGAGAAAACTCCGTCCGAGTGGTGCGAAATCAAATTGATATACGCTGCTGTGTATACTCTGCTGGAGATTAGCTCGTCCATCTCCTTCAACCAGCGTTATACGCCCGAAGGGAAGAAACTGCCGACGGTCAACAAGCTGGTGAGTGCAAACTATGGCATCCTTCGGGGCCTCTCCAAGCCCGAGTTGCGCAGACACTGGCGCTGGATGTGCCGCGATGACCCGGACAAGGCGGTGTTTCGCTACTTTGCGCAGTTCGGCAACGCCGCTGATTGCGTCAATTCGATCTGCAAGGGCCTCAAGTTTTTGAGCACCAAATGGGATATCGAGAAGCTGCTCGCCACCCCCGAGTCTGAACTGCTGGCTGACCCTGCATATGAGGCGTGCATGAAATCGGGGATCCGTGACATTGTTGGCAAGGACCGGCGCGGCAAGCCATTCAGTATCCAGAGAACGTCCAAGCACTACCCCACGGGCCACAAAAAGGCCACCACCTCCAAGCACTCTAGCCTGGAGCAGTACTCGATCGTCTTGCACGAATCAATGATGAGGCTGCTTCCAGACAGCTTGGAGGGTGCATCGCACACGCTCGATTTCACTGGCTACAGCAGAGAAAACATGGACTCCAAGATCTCCAAGTTTATTGTCCAGCACATGCGCAACATCTATCCCGGAATTGCGCAGCGCACTGTTTTCTACAATGTGCCCAAGCTGTACAAATTTGTTTGGAAGGTCATGAAACCGTTCATTCCTAAAAAGACCCTGGACGGGCTCACCGTGGCGCACTCGCTGCCCGAGCTTCTGGAAGTGGTCGACGTGGAGGAGCTTCCGGGCTACCTTGGCGGTGGATCCAAGCACGTGTTCAAGTGGATCCCGCCCAGGCCCGAGGATGACCAGGACCTGAATCCGCAAGAGCTGCGTCTAGAGCGCCTCACCATCCTTCGCGAGCTCGAGGCGGCCACGCGGCAGTGGGTGGAAAGCGACGTTGGCTACGAAAGGCGGCGCGAGATTATCAACAGGCTCAAGGAGCACCACAACCGCTCCGATGTGCACGTGCGCCACCGCACTATTTTTGACCGCAATGGCATAGCCAGCCGGTTTGAGCGCCCTGGGGTGAGCCCTGGGGTGAGCCCTGGGGTGGACGCCGACGCGGACGCCGACGAGGCCCCCGCAGTGGCCCACCCGCAGAGCGCGCCCACAAGCATTGGCGACAGCACCATAACGAGCGTCGAGACCCAGCCCAGCAGCCGCGTCACCGCCGAGGAAAAGCCCCGCGTGCACGTTGCAAGCTTCTCTGTGGAAAAACAAAATGCGATAAATTAATGCTATGTAGCAAATTAAAAGTAGCACAGCTGGTACAGGCTGGGCAGCTTTTGGTACTTTTCCTGCCACCTCGTCAAAATTTCAACCATCTCCGAGTCGGGGTCGGTGCTGTTGACGATCATGTCTGCGAGCTCGAGAATGGCCTTGCCGCCGACGGCGGCCTCGATGTGGTTATCCTCAATCTCAATGTTTATAACGTGCACGGGCCTGCACAGCTTTGCGCCGCGGTGGAGCAGGTCGATGCACACCGAGTCAAAGCAGCGCTCCTGGCAGGTGAAGACGACATCAAAGAGTTCGGTCTGGTCCTGCCAGCGCTCGGGGTGGTCCTTGATCCCGCGGTTTCGGTCGAGCATTTTCAGCACGCCGTTTTGCGTGTAGAGCTTGCGGTCCTTGTTGAGCAGTTCAGAGTACATGCGATCGTATGGCGTGCCAAATTGGTACACCACGGGCTGGTCGGCCGCGGGGCCCGGCAGGCGCACGTTTGAGCCAGTGCCAAAGCTGCCCACGTGGTAGCCGGCCTCCTTGAGCAGCCGGTGGGCCTCCATGCTTCTGTTGTTGTTGGATGCGCACACAGTGCAGAATTGCAGCAGTTGTTTGTTTTCTTCGGGCATCCTCAAAACTTTGGGTCTTTTGTTGCTGACTAGTTCGGGGGAGATGGGCGGTGTGAGAGGAGTGCGCGACCTGGTTAAAAATTGAGCGAGCTTTCCCTTGCGTTTTGGCGCCTGCTGTTCTTTTTTGAGATGCGGTGGAGTGGCGAACGTGCAGATTCGGGGCGTCACTGCCATAAACTCAACCGCTCTGGATCTAGTGCGGTGCTGGTAATTATATCTGCACCGGGCGCGAGCACGTGGCTGAGTAATTGCAGAGAAAATCTGCGCGGAGTGCATATTGTGCAGGGGGGTGGGCAGGGCGCATTTCGGAGCACGATGAGGTCGTGTGTGCTCGCGCGAGCAACGTGCGGGGGACGGTTGCTGGATCGAATTTTTTCTCGGCTCAATTGAGTTTACAGGTTGGATTTACAGCCGGGTGGCAGCATTTCGCTTCCGGTAGCTTCCTCGTACATCTACAAACATAAACTTATACAGACTAGAGGCTCGCAAGTGAATGGCTTGCTACTACCTTAATAGGCACTGTTCGCTGGCTCAGCATCAGTACGCACCAACGCAGTACCACCAACGCAGTATCACCAACACAGTATCACCAACACAGTATCACCAACACGGTATCACCAACGCAACACACCCACAATTGGCTACCTCTTGGCCTCTTCATACTCAATTGGCCAGCTGCTCTTTGCCTTTGCCTCAAGCCGGCCCACGTGCTTGTCCAGCCAAACAAGGTTGGCTTTGATGTGCCTGGCCTGCCGTTTGGCTTCGACAAGCTTTTCGAGCGCATTCCGGAGCTCCTCGTTCAGCTGCTGCCGCGCATCCTCCAGCTCGGCCGTTTGGAAGCGTGTAACCCCGCTCAGCTGGGTCTGGGCCGCGAGAGCGCGGTGCAGCGGCAGCGGGTCAAACGCGGCCTGAATTTGCTCCACAACAGCCCTGATAGGGGTCTCTTCGTCGCTGATGGACGCGCCCGAGCCCCCATACGAGCTTGATGTGTCGCTCATGTCAGGATAGGCCAGGGGCTCTCAGAGTCAGTCAACGGGTTTTATTTGGTATCATACACGCACATTGCACCCAGTAGCCCGAGAAATGCCCTGCCACTACTGTTTTTAATTTTCTAAATGGACATTAATTAGATGCTACATAAATCAAGCGCAGACTAGACGATCCACACTTCAAGGCCCAGTACTTTGAACTTGTTGCCGCTCTCACCACTCATCCCAGGATTGCCAAACGTGGATGTGGGCCATGAGACGCCCTTCCAGAGACTATCGTCAACCCAGATGCCATAGTGGCCATCGCTGACGCCAAAGCTCATATGGTCGGCAGTGCAGTGCATGCAAAAGTCATTGACGCCCGTGTATGGGAATGCTTCGAATCTGGTCTTGAGCGCGCGCCATAGAAAGCAGTCGCCGTTGCCGAAAAAGCGCTCGCGTGGCTGCGGTGCTTCGTTGACGTACGCGCCAAATACAGAGCCCGTGGCGTCCTTGAAGGCAATCACGTACCCGTGCTGGATCTGTTTATTAGGTTTGATGCGTTTGTAGAGGGTGTTGAGGCTGGCGCCGTCTTGCTCCAGGGAATATGCCAGGCGCCACTCTGTGTGGCTCTGATACCTCAGGGGCATTAGCGTAGCAATCTCCTCCGCCAGCTCCTCACTCAAAAGCCGGTTGCGAGTGGTTGTCTTGTATCCCACAAGCTCCATGATTACAACGATTACTAGAGGCCAACCCCTCGAAACGAGGCAGCAATCCTGCACATAAACCTAGTCCAAATCGTGCACAAGCAGCTGCCCCGTGCGAACCACAGCCCCCGCAGTGCGTGTGTATGTGTCGTCGCAACAAGTGGCTGCCAAGAGTAACCCGTCGCTGGATATCGACAGGTCTTGCACTGGCATAGGCAGCCGCGTCAATTCCGAAATGTGCCGCTGGTTGTTGACGCTCCAAAGATGAACAGCCCGGTCGGCACCGCCCGTGACCAGCGTGCCATTGGGGCTGAACAAAAGGCCGTTCACCGAAAAGCCATGCTGCTGTGTGCGGTGGCATCTAAATGCAAAGTCACTGTGGGCCCGCGCGACATTGTCTACCGTCACGCGCGACTGGACACTCGAGACTGCGTAGGTGTCTCCCGAGATCGCCACGCGGCGCAACGGCTGTCGTATTTGTAGTTCCTTAACTGTAATTGGCTCGCTCAGCCTGCGAATGTCAAACACAGCGGCCTGCCGAGGCATCAATCCCACCACCAGCTGGTTGTCACTAATGTCCATGCTAGCGACCTTTGCCGGGGCGGCCGCAGTACCAAGCGGGTAAAACACGCCCTGGTCGGACCTCATGTCGGCAATTTGCAGGTTTCCATCAAACCCAGCAGACAAAACTGCCCTCTGGGGCGCCGCACATACTGCAGAAATTGCCGAGAAGTGGTCGCCACCAAAATCCCAGATTTTCCCCGTACCCGCGTCCAGCACCGTCAGATGCTGCTCAGCGCCGCCCATGTACAGAAATGTGTTGCCCCAAGCCATGTCCAGGGCCGGGGCCCTGAGCTCCAGGCGCGTACGCACGCGGCCAGCGGCACAGTCGACTAGCGTCACACTGCAGTCCCAACTAGCCGCCGCAACCACCTGGCCGGGCCCAAACTCCACGCTCGTGGGGGCCTCGTCCAGCCCAGGCAGCACTTTCCACATTACAAATGGTATCGCTGGATCAGGCCCCAACTCGCAACTGGAGACGCTTTTGGCCGGCAGTGCCATTGGCCGGCGTGCTCGCAGTAGGCGTTCTCCTGCTCTCTGGAGGTCATTCCTCGGAGATCTCCCAAGTATGCCCCCAAACAGGGCCCCTGCATGCCAATCACTCGTTTGCCAGTCACACTGAGTTTTACTCCAAGGAATACACCAAATACAGTGCCGAATTGCTCGCAGGCGCCGTGAGAATTCCTACAGAGTCGTTTGACGATATGGCTCGTGACCCCAAGGACGACGATCGGTTCAAGATTTTCGGCAAGCTCCACAAGTACCTGGATAAGTCGTTCCCTCTCTGCTCCGAGTACAAGGAGACTATCAACTCGTATGGTCTGCTCTACACTATTCCTGGCTCGGATAGCAGCCTCCAGCCCATCCTTTTCATGGCTCACCAAGATGTGGTCCCCGTGAACCACGAGACTTGGGGCCAATGGGACCATGAGCCGTTCAGCGGCGACTATGACGGTGAGTGGCTGTACGGTCGTGGCAGCTCCGATACGAAAAACACTGTTGTTGCTCAGCTCGAGGCTATCGAGGCCCTTTTGGGCCAGGGCTGGCAGCCCAAGCGCACTGTTTTACTGAGCTATGGCTTTGACGAGGAATGTGATGGCTCGCGCGGCGCAAAGCACTTGGCTCCCACTATCGAGGCCCGCTACGGCCGCCACGGTGTCGAGCTCATTGTTGATGAGGGCGACGGAATTGACAAGCGCGGCGACGTGCTGTTTGCGCTCCCTGCGGTTGCCGAAAAGGGTATCATTGACTTCAACATTGAAATGCTCACTCCTGGTGGCCACTCATCCATGCCCCCCGACCACACCGGCATTGGCATCATCAGTGCCCTGGTCACCGCCTTGGAGGAGAGCCCGCTCAAGCCCGGCCTGTCGGAGGACTCAATCTGGACTGAGGTGTTTGGCTGCTTTGGACGCTGGGACGAGGGCCTTGACTCTAAAACCCGTACCTTGTACACTGGTTTGGACAAGGCATCCAACCGCAAAAAGCTCGTTAGTGCTCTGGATAAAGACCTGGCCACCCGCTACTTTTTGCGCACATCGCAAGCTGTGGACGTTGTATCTGGAGGCGTCAAGGTCAACGCGCTGCCTGAAAAGGTCACTTTGCAGGTCGACCACCGTATTGCAATTCACGAGAGCATTGACGAGCTCAAGCAGAGACTGGCTGGATTCGCGCAGGACCTGAGCACCAAGTACGACGTGGGCATTGTGTTTGACGGAGCCGATATGGCTAGCGGCAAGCACGGGCTGCTCAACATCACGAGCTTTGGCGGCTACGACCCTGCGCCCGTGTCGCCCACTAGCGGCCCCGTGTGGGACTCGCTGGCCGGCGTCACCAAGTACGTGTTTGGTGATTTGGTGTTTGGCCCCAGCGTAATGATTGGAAACACAGACACTGGAAACTATTGGAACGTGTCGAAAAACATCTACCGCTACAACCCGTGCTTCAGCGAGGACATGTTTGGCCTGCACACCGTCAATGAAAAAGTGCGTTTCCGCAGCCACCTGAGCGCGGTAGCGTGGTTTTACGAGTTCACCCTGCTGTGGACATTGTGAGAACCAAGTTTTTCAGTCTATGAATAGATTTAAATTTAGTTGATGAGCTCGGCAACGTTGACGGGCATCTCAACGACCTCAGTGGAGTAGAACTTCTCAATCTCCTGCAGGTTGGCAGTGTCGGCGTCGGTGATGAGGTTGATGGCAACACCCTTACGACCGAAACGACCACCACGACCGATACGGTGAATGTAGTTCTCCTTGTTGGTGGGCAGGTCGTAGTTGATAACAATGGACACCTGCTGGACATCGATACCACGGGCAAGCAAGTCGGTGGAGATCAGGATACGGGAAGAACCGCTGCGGAACTCGCGCATGATGCGGTCACGCTCCTTCTGGTCCATATCACCGTGCATGGCAGAGACGGTGAAGTCCTCATCGGCAAGAGACTTTTCAACAAACTCGACAGTGGTACGGGTGTTGCAGAAGATGACAGCCTGGGTGACGGTGATGGTCTCGTACAAGTCAATGAGGGTGGGCACCTTGAACTCCTCAGAGTTGATGTTGATGTAGAACTGCGAGATACCCTCGAGGGTCAGCTCGTCCTTCTTGACCAAAATCTGGATGGGGTTTTTCATGAACTTGACGGTAACCTCGAGAACCTGGGGAGGCATGGTGGCGGAGAGCAGCACAACCTGGAAGTTCTCAGGGAGCAACTGATAAATATCGTAGATCTGGATCTTGAAACCGCGGCTCAACATCTCATCGGCCTCGTCAAGAACAAACATCTTGATGAACTTGGTGTTGAGGTAGCCGTTGTCAATCATGTCCTGGACACGACCGGGGGTACCGACGACGACGTGGTTGCCGCTGCGGAGGGCAAGGATGTCGTCCTGAATGGAGGTACCACCAATGCAGGCGTGGCAGCTCACGCCCAAGTACTTGCCGAGACCGACAACGACCTTGTGGATCTGGAGAGCCAACTCACGGGTGGGGGCGAGGATAAGGGCCTGGGTCTTTTTGATCTTGGTGTCAATGTTTTGCAAGACAGCAATGGAGAAAGTGGCAGTCTTACCAGTACCGGACTGGGACTGGGCGAGCACGTCGTGGCCCTCGATGATGGGCTTGATAGCGCGCTGCTGGATGGTGGAAGGGTGCTCGAAACCGTAGTTGAAAATACCGCGGAGGAGCTCATCCTTGAGGTTAAGGGCGTCGAAGGACTCGACAGTCTCGTCGTAGTTGGACACAACAGTGCCGTCAATAACAGTGTCTGAAGACATTTGAAAAGTTTTTTAGGTGATTTGGGAGTATGTATTGAGGTGGGTTAGGGTTTCGAATTTTCAGCAGCGAGGGGAAGGCGCCGGTTACGCGCCACAAAAAAAATCTAGCGAGCCTGAAATTTAATCAGAGCCGGGCCCCCCTTGCCGCCTGCTGGCGCACTCGAGCGGTATGGCCGCCGCTGCCACCGCTGCCGCCTTTTCTGTAGTCATATAAAAAAAAAAACACATGTACCCCCTGGAATTCAAGGACAAGCCGGCATTCAACTTGAATAGCAACTGGACATATGCTGTAGACGCAAAGGAAATCTGCGGCACAATTGTTTTGCTTGCCGGTAGCCGCTGTCTCTCGGGAACGCAGCTCGTGCCCTTTGACGGCGAGCCCGAGTCGGTTGATCAGGTATTTATCGCAAACTGGGTCGGCGGCCGCCTGACTCTCAAAACAGCACGCGGCACTTTTCTCGAGCACAATGGCGCGTGGTCGTGCGAGTCGCGAGCGGTATCTGAACGCGGCATGTTTCGGGTTGACGGCGAGTTTCAGTTCACCAGTACAGAGGTGTTGACAATCGATGGAGCCAGCACGTTCCAGGTGCTCGTGGAGTACAAAGAGCCCGAGATCCAAGTCCCCACAGAGCAAGAGCTCGAAAAGAGGGTGGGCAAGCCGCTCTCGCAGCCTCAGCTCTTGGAGCTGTACCGAGCCGCGAGCCACAACCGGCTCAACGGCGAGATAGCGAGGTTGCGCGACCTCGACAGCTCGCGAGCTTGAATATTTATCACGAATTAGCAGACAATAAGATCTATAAAACTATTTAGAAGTCATCATCAGACGAGACGTAGTCGTCGCCCATCTCCTTCTTCTTCTTCATGCGCTCCTTCTTCTTCTTGCGGAGCTCGGCGGCAGACAGCTTCTTCTTCTTGCCCTTGACCTCGATCTTGTTTCCGAGGGCATCGAACTTGTCCTCTTCCTCACCCTTGGCCTCGAGACGAGGACCAGAGCCCTGGCCAGAGACCCAGTTGTGACCGGAGGGGCTCATGACACCGTCAACGACGGACCAGACCTCCTCAGTGAGGTCCTTGGTGAACTCGGCAGAGTGGGTAATGATAACGACACCACCCTCGAAGAGCTTGATGGCCTTGGAGAGAGCACCGAGAGAGTCACGGTCCAAGTAGTTGGTAGGCTCGTCAAGGACGATCAAGTGAGGACGCTGCCAGGTGCAGGCGGCAAGCACAAGCTTGACCTTCTGACCACCGGACAGACCGCGGATACGGGAGTGAGACACGAGCTCGGCGTCGAGACCAAGCATTTCGCAGTGCTCCTCAATCTCCTTACGGGTAAGAGGGCGGAACTGACCGGACTCGAGGGCGACCTTCATATCGACCTCAGCAACCTGCTTGGAGTGAGACTCGATAAGCTCGGAGCGGGGAATCCAGGCGTTGTCGACGGAACCCATCTGGATCCAGCGCTCGGACTTGAGGCCAATGTTGTCACCGAGCAAGAACGAACACTCGTACTCGTAGGTGTTCTTGAACTTACGACGAGCGTGGACGCCGGCAACACGACGGGGAGTACCCTCAATCTTGTAGATCTTGTTCATAGCAGCCTCATCGGACTCGTCAATCTGGCGGTTAGCGCGGTCCATAGTCTCGCGATCCTCACCGGTCTGGAAACGCCACTGGATGTACTCGCTGGGAGTCTTGTCCAAGTGGGAGTCAATGTGAGCAAAGGCGTGCTGCTTGATGTAGGCAATACGGCAGTTTTCGTGGGAGTAGACCTCACCAGTGGTGGGGAGCAGCTCACCGGTCAAGACGTTGATAAGAGTGGACTTACCAGCACCGTTGGGGCCAATGACGGCAATACGAGAGCTCAGGGAGCACTGGAAGGTAACGTCACGGATCTGGGGCTTGGAGGTACCGGGGTACTGGAAGGACATGTCAGTGACCTTGACGATGGCCTTTTGCTTGGTCTTGACACCCTCAAGGAAACCGGGCTCGGGGAAGCGGAACTCAACCTCAGAGGCACCGAGCTCGTAGTAGGACTTTCCAGGGGGGTACTTCTCAACAAAGACGCTCAAGTTACCCTTGTACTTGCGAAGCTTGAAGCGCTCGTAGTTGATGATGTACTGGCAGACCTTGTCGAGGAAACCAGAGTCGTGGGACACAATGATGGAAGTGATACCGCAGGTCTGCAAGTAGTCAACGAGCCACTGGACATTGACAACATCCAAGTGGTTGGTAGGCTCATCGAGCAGCAAAATGTCGGCCTTGCGGAGCACGGCAGTGGCAAGGGCCAACTTCATCTTCCAACCACCAGACAGGGAGGTGATGGGCATGCGGGTCATCTCATCGGTGAAGGCAAAGCTGATGAGCTGGCGGCGAACCTCCTCAACATCGGTAAGAGAGGGCTCAGTGCGGATAACGTACTCAACAACGTTGGTGTCAGAGTGCTCACCGTCAATGTCGTGCTCGACGTACACAGTCTTACACTCCTCCTGGGTGGGAAAGCCCTCGACCTGGCCGTTGGCGATGGCGCGCATGAGGGTGGACTTGCCGGCACCGTTGGGGCCGACGAGACCGTAACGACGGTTACGCTTGAGGCGCAGCTGGGTGCGGTTAAGCAGGATCTTGGCACCGTAGGCAAGAGAGAACTCGCAGTTGCAGAGGTCCTCGCCCTCGTCGTCCTCCTCGTCGAAAGAGACGGCGGTGGGGATGTTGGCAACGGCCTTGGTGCGGAGCTCCTCGAGGACCTTGGTGGCCTCGTCGCTGTGAAGGAAGACAAGCAAGAAGGGGCGGACAGACTCAGTCCACTCCTGGATGTCCTGCTTGCGCTCGTCAATGAGGTCACCGGCAATGGAGGCGGCGTACTCGACAACAGGGTCGAAGCGGGAGTCGACCTTCTTGTCCTTGAGCAGGTCCTTAAGAAGGGCCAAGTTGACAGAGACGTCACCGGCGGTGGAGACCTCGGGGATCTTGTCGTCCTCGCCAATCTCACCAACGCGCTTGAGGGTCTTGATGGCGCGCTCAGTAACGCCACGGGCCTCAGGGTCGGCAATGTTGACAAAGTTAGTCTTCAGGGTGGGGTAAAGCTTGGGCAAGAAGGGAGCAACAACCTGGGGATCGTCGACAAGCTTGCACATGTTGTCAATAATGACGGCAGCCTTACGCTTGATGGAGGTCTCACGCTCGGCCAAACCACGGCTCAGAAGAGGAACCATGATGGAGAGGGTGGCGGTGGTAACCTCAGAGACAAAGGTGGTGGCACCGAGCAAGTGCACGGTCTCGGGAACCTCCTTGGGGTTGGCAATACAAGAGATGAGGGCGGGGATGAACTTCTCAATATCCTTGTTGTCAACGGTCTCGGTGGCCTTCTCGGCGGTCTTGGTGGCCTGGGCCTTGACCTCCTTCTTGGTATCCCACATGGCCTCGGAGAGGACGGGGATGAGCTCGGTCATGCGCAGAGCGACCTGGTCACGAGCGGTGTCGACGAGGGTGGTGATGGCCTCGAGAGCGGCGATCTTCTCAACCCACTTGTTGGTCTCGGCGAGACGCTCAGTGAGAGCGGGCAAGAAGGTCTTGACAGCACGAGGGGTGACGCCAGCGGCAAGGGCCTTGACGGCGGCGGCGGCAGTCTCTTGGATCTCGCGGTTCTTGTCACCAGTGAGGGCCAAGACGTCCTTGGTGAGGCCGACAACGAGGGGCTCAACACCGGGGGCGATCTCCTTGGAGGAGGCAATACCAGCAATACCAGCGACGGCGTTGAGGCGGGCGGCCTCGTCCTTCTTGTTGCCAAGGGCCTTCTTGAGGTTGGCAAAGAACTCAACGGGGAGGTCGTGCTCCTCGATGGGGCCGTTGATGAACGAAGTCACGGAGGTAACGTTCTCAGAGCGGTTCTCCGCAGTGGAAACCACGAGCTTGTCAAACAACTCCCCCAAAACCTTGATGGAGTTAGATTTTTCACTCGACATGATGTGGTGAAAAATGCGTTGGTTGGGAGGATTTATGTTAAAATTTTTCAGGGCTAGGGTTGGGCACAGGGCGAGAAAACCACAACGCAAAAAAAAAAAAAAGGATTTGACAGGGGGCGGGGGGGGGACCAGTCAGAAGGCTTGGATTGCAAATACGCCCTCAGGCCTCAAAGGCTTGCTATATTACTGTGCAAAATGGTTGGTGCGGTCCGCGGGTAAAGCATACAGCCTCTGATTGTTTGGGGCTGCATTGCATTGCATTCACGTGTCAAATTTTTCTATGCTCATAGTCTAGAGTTTGGCCGGTTTTTCTAATCTTCAAGGGCCAATTGTAGCACAATTAAAATTTTCCGCCACCTGGCTGCCCCGAGGGCACCCGGATCAGGCAACTAAAACTGGCAGAGTACCGGTGCGGCTCGAGACCGGGTAGCCTCCCAATGCAACTGCTTTCGCCGAATATCAGGCGCGACTACAAGTTCTATATGAATTGGATTAAGCTGCTGCTGTTTGTGGGTGGTGCTCTGTGGGGCCTGTGGAGCCAATTGGGGGCCCCTAACAGGGGCACCGCGCAGGGGCCACACACGCCGCGCGCGCACAGGAATCCCAGGCCGCACAAGAGGGTTCGGGCTCAGCGCAGAAATACATAGCTACTACTTTGGTTTACCGTTTTGGCCCTGGCCCTGGGGCTGGGGCTGCTGATAGGGAGCGGGGTTGCCGTAGCCGGGATATCCATAGGGCATATAGTATTGCACGGGCATGTAGCCGTACTGCTGGTGAGCTTGAGGCACCTGGCCCTGTCCCTGCATCTGCGGGGGAGGCATGTAGCCGTACTGGCCCATGTAGGGGTTGAACATTCCGGGGGGCACCTGCGAGGGCATCGAGGGCAACTGCGAGGATGCCTGCGAAGGACCCTGCGAAGGGTGCTGTTGAGTATGGGCTTGAGAAGGAGTTTGAGACTGAACCTGGGGACGGGCTTGAGCTGGACGAGAGTTGGACTGAGAGGTTTGAGTGGCCGGCTGAGAGGCTGGCTGAGCAGGGGTCTGGGGCTTTTTCATCCCAGGCATTGGAACGCCAGGAGGGGGAGGCACCGCCATGCCGGGGGGCACTTGCGGGTCAGCCTTTTTAGGAGTGGAAACAGGAGCGGCAGCTGCGGGAGCCGCGGAAGCAGAGTTCGAGGGTTTGGAAGATGCAGCGGCAGCGGGTGCCTTGGGCTGGGACGGAGGGGCGGAAACAGAAGGGGCGACAGAGCGAACAGCCAGAGGCTTGGGGACAGAAGTGCCACTCGAGGCATACAGTGAGTGGTCAATTTCACCAGAGGGGATGGGCTTGATCTCAGTGCCCAACTCCTTCTCGATCCTGGACATGTTTGCGTGGTCGTTGTAGGAAATGAGATTGATCGCCAGGCCGAGGTGGCCAAAACGACCCGAACGACCAATACGGTGCAAATAGGTCTCGGCGTTCTTGGGGAAGTCAAAGTTGATCACAACGTTGACCGCTTGGATATCAATACCACGGGTGAGCAGGTCGCTGCACACGAGGTTGCGGCAGCCGCCGTTTCTAAACTCGTGGAACACCTTATTACGGGCGCCCTGAATCATGCGGGCGTGAGAGTAGTAGCACGAGTAGCCCAGGTCGGTGATCTTGCGGGCCAGGAGCTCCACGCGGGAGGTGGAGTTGCAGAAAATGATACTCTGGTTGATCTGGAGCTTGGAAAAGAGCGTGTTGAGGCACCTCAACTTGTCCTTTTCTTCAACATACGCATAGTACTGGGTGATACCCTTGAGGGTGAGCTCGTCCATCAGGTTGACCTCAAAGGGGTTTTTGAGGTGCTTGGCAGTAAAGTCCTTGATCGCGATGGGGAAAGTGGCCGAAAACAACATAATCTGACGGCTAGGAGGGAAAAACGCGAGCAGCTTCTCAATGATCGGGGTAAAGTCGCGGCTGAGAAGCTTGTCCGCCTCGTCCATAACAAACAGCGGGCAGTCGCTAAAATCGACGATGCCGCGGCCGGCAAGGTCAAGTACACGACCGGGGGTCGCGACCAAAATGTGCACGGTGTCGTTGAACCGAATGATATCGTCCTTGAGGGAGGTTCCACCGGTGGTGACCATGATGTTGAGGCCAAGGTGCTTGCCGAGAGCGCGGGCGACGCTCGAGTTTTGGAGAGCCAGCTCACGAGTGGGAACAAGCAAAAGTGCCTGCACTTTGGGGAGTTTGGGGTTGACCTTTTGGAGGGCAGGGATCGTGAAGGCTGCGGTCTTGCCGGTTCCGTTTTTCGCCCGTGCGAGAATATCGCGGCCTTGCAATGCGACGGGAATGCTCTCTTCTTGGATGGGGCTAGGTTTTTCAAAGCCTGCCTCGAAAATGCCCATCAGGAGCTCGCGCTTGAGGCCAAAGTCCTCAAAGCTCGCTGTGCTCGACAAAACGTCCTCCGTTTGCGGGCGAACATCCTTCTCGGGGATGTTGAGGGTTGATTTCATGTCATTTATCGACGTTTGCGACATCTCGTTCGCCAGCGAGTTCATGTTACTAAGAATCAACGTACAGCAAAGTCAGACTCTGAAGGGCTTTTTAACGTGCAAAGCTAGCTAAAATATACATGTGCGAATCACGTTGATACGTGCCAGTGCGCAGCGGCACATGGACGTTCAGACGAGCTTCTTTTTATCTAAGGTTGACCCTAGCACAGCTAACATGTTGGTGAATGCAAACGGTGACTCTGGGCGCCTATACACTGTGAGGAGGGGCGAGTGGCCGGGGGCCTTATATAGTGCGAGTGGGGGTGCTATCTCGGGGTGCTATTCCAGGCCCTAACCCGTACCCTGATTCCACGCGCGAGCTGGCACACTGCACCGCGTGTACCACCGCATGGGACACCGCGTGGGCGCCACCGCTCTCAAAATACAATCAAATAAATATCTACAACTTATCGCTGTCTGTGTCGTGCACAGGCTCAGTGGCCACGCTGTCGACATCGTCGTCGCGCTTCTTGCGCTTGAACAGCTTGCCAATCTGGCTGCCGACCCAGGTCAGAGGGAAGAAGATCGCTGCAAGACCTCTCCACAGGTAGTCGGCCAAAAGCAAAACCCCGTGCACCAGCCAGTGCGGGAAGCAAATGGAGATGATTCTGTCGGGGACGAGGCGGATCAGCATACCCACCGGCACCGACACAAGTCCAGCGATGAGCGCTGTGGCCCACTGCCCTCCAGTCTGGGCCTTGATGCTGAAAGCCGCACCGCCAACAAACATGATCAGCACCTGGAACCCGGCAATGACCGCCATGATGGCAGGGAAGAAAAAGTTCTTGGTGATGCCCTCAAAGATGTTTTGCTTGTTATCGAGGCGGCGGTTCACCCACATGTTGAAGAACTGCATCCACACAAAGGTGTTGAAGACCATGGCATTGAGCTCCTCCTGCTCAAGGTGCGAGATAAACCCGTCGTCATCGTACCCAAAGAGGCGCTGCCCGGCAAAGTGGAGCACAAATGTGACAGCGAGCTGGTAGATACTTTGGCCAAAGATCATCTTCCACATGGTGGCGGTAATCAGTGAGCCGTTTTTGGCGTCGGGAGGGCGGTCCAGAATAGAGTCTGTGGGGGGGTCGGTCGCGAGGGCCAGTGCGGCAAGAGTGTCCATAATCAAGTTTACCCAGAGCAGCTGCACAGCAGTGAGCACAGACTCGTTGTCCGAGTTGGCGACGGCGGAAACAAACGTAAGAGTAACCGCGGTCACATTGACGGTGAGCTGGAACTGCAGGAACTTCTTGACGGCGTCGTTGACTGCGCGGCCCCATTTGAGCGCCTTGACGATCGAGCTAAAGTTGTCGTCCATGATGATGATATCAGAGGCCTCCTTGGCAACCTCTGTGCCGGCAATGCCCATAGAGAAACCGACATCGGCCAGGCGCAGAGCAGGGCCGTCGTTGGTACCGTCGCCAGTCACCGCAACAGTCTGGTTGTCCTTTTTCAAAAATTCGACCAAGATGCGCTTGTCCTCGGGCGAGGAGCGCGCAAGCACCCTGAGCTTGGGCACCACGTCGGTCATCTCCTCGGGGCTCAGCTTTCTAAAGTGGGGTCCTTCCATCACCAGTTCGTTGGGGTCGTCCATGTTGAGAATGCCGGCCTTGATGGCAATAGCGCGGGCAGTCACGACATTGTCGCCGGTGACCATGCGCACAATCACCGAGGCGCGCTGGCACTGCTTGACGGCATCAACGACACCATCGCGGAGGGGGTCCTGGATGCCATAGAGGCCCAAAAGCACCACATCAGACGTGACGAGCTCCTCGAGTTCCATGGCGTTGATGTCCTTGGTCGTCTCAAAGTCGCGGTAGGCAACCGAAATCACACGCAACGCCTGGTTGGCATAGGCCTCAATCTGCTTGTTGACGGCCTCTGCATTGACAGCAACGTTGCCATCAGCCGTGGCCTGCAGTTGAGTGTGGCCCAGCACAATCTCGGCAGCGCCCTTGAGCAGCACGCGGTACTTGTTGGAGCCCAAGCTCACCACAGTAGCCATGTACTTGCGGCCAGAATCAAACGGAATCACACGGACGATGTTGGAGTGCTCGCGGGTCTCTGCCAGAGAGCCAAGTTTGTAGCCGAGCACGGCCCGCGCATAGCCAACGAGCGCGCTCTCGGTCTTGGAGCCAATGAGCTGCTCGCCATCCTCGTAAACAGTGCTGTTGAGAACAATCGATTGGATCTGCAGTTCGCTGAGGTCTTTGCCAAACTCGACGCTCTTGCTGTCGTCACGTTGCCACTCTGTACCGGCAATGTCGGCCGCGACCACGGTCATGACGTTCTGGGTGAGGGTACCGGTCTTGTCTGAGCAAACAGTATTGGCATTACCCATAATTTCACAGCTCTTGAGCACACGCACCAGGTTCTGGTCCTTGATCATACGGGTAGTGGCAAACGCGAGGGCCAGAGTGACAGCCAGGGGAAGACCCTCTGGTACAGCAACAACAATCACAGTGATGGAAACGATGAAAATGTCCATAAAGGCGGAACCCTTTTGGGAGGACGGAAAGTCCTTCATGTGGCCCTTTGTGATCTCAACCAAAAAGCGAATAAAGAGCACCACAAACAAGATGGTAGCGCTGATCACACCAAAGCGAGCGATTCCGTCGGCGATCCGGTCCAGCTTCTTTTGCAGAGCAGTGGCCTCGCTGGTGATGCGCAGGCTCATCATGATGCGTCCAAACATGGACTGCTCGCCGACGCCGGTCACCAAGTAGACGCCAGTACCCTCAAGCACCTTGGCGCCGCTGAGCATAAAGCAGTCGACCTTTTTGTCGTGCGGGGCGAGCGCATTTCCCTTGGAGTCCACGGGGTGTTGCATCACCTGCATCACCTTGTCGGCGGTGTGCTTGGAGAGCGTGTCGGACTCTCCGGTGGCGCTAGACTCGTCGCACTTGAGATCGTAGCCGCGGATGAGCACGCCGTCAACTGCAAGAATGTCGCCGGGAGCGACGTTGACGAGGTCGCCCACCTCCACGTCCTGCACGGAAACCTGGGCGTTGCGGCCATCGCGCACAACTTCAATCAGGCGGTCCTCCTTTTTGCGATTAAGCTTGGCAAACTGGCGCTCCTTGTTCCAGTCGTTGATGGAGCCCACGAGGGTAACAATCACAACGGCCACCAGGATAGCTACACCCTCAACATAGTCCACTTTGGGCACCTCGACACCGTCAAAGTACTCGGGGGGCGTGCCGACCGTTTCGTAGATACCCAGCGCGAGCGAGATCACTGCGGCGATGATAAGAATGATCAGGACCTTGTCGTTGAGAGTCTCGAGGATGATCTTCCAGAGGGGCTTCATTTTCTTCTCGGGGATCACATTGCGGCCGTATACCTTGTGCCTTTGCTTGAGCTCCTGCTCGGTCAACGCCGCGCTCGAGATGCCGTTTTTGAGGTCTGTGTTGAGGATGGAGGCGAGCCGGGTGGGTCCGCCCATGGCTTGGAGCAGGTACGAGTTCTTCGGGTCGACCAGCCCGGCCAGGATCTCCGGAGTAAGGCCATAGCACGCTTCCCAGCCATTACTCTGGCCCAGCAGATTGCGCGATTCAATAACGTATTGGGTGCCCACAACCGTGCTGGATGTGTTGGAAAATCCGTCCTTGACCTTGGAGAATTTACCCATACACGGACTTTAGGGTGGGAGTTTTTTGATCGAGCTTTTGCAAGTCATGCACATGAGATTTAATACCAAAGGGGCTTAGATGCCATTACGTAATTGAATGCGGGCAGAGCTCGGCCGCAAGCTGCGCTAGCCCGCACGTGCATCTTGGCGCGCAGAGGCGACAACTAAGTGTGCGGGGCGCGATGCGTAGCGCTCGCGGGAGGCTGGAGTGGTTTGGTAGCAAAGTGGCGCATGACGTCACGCGTGCAGGTCGACCTCGACCATCATGCAGATGTGGTCGCTGGGGCTAGCGCTCTGCTTGGGGCATCCGCCGGGGCCGATCTCGTCAATTGTCGGCACCTCGAGTAGCCCCAATGGAGCGATGGGGCACGGAGTGGCCTTGGGGTGGATACAAAAGATGTAGTCAAGAGTGCCCTTGAAGAGTTCGGTCCAATTAGTATACAGGGGCTCGCCAGCATCTGAAGCCTCGCGCCCGGGCAGCTGCGAGTAGCTGGCGTACATGCTTGTGGCCCGCAGCGGATGCTGGCGATAAGCGTTTTCCATGCATGCCACTGCATAATCACTGCAGCTTGCGAGGAGGCTCGGGTTTGAAGATACCGCAGCAGCCTCACGGGGCTTTTCAGTAGCAGCGCCGTTTTCTATGTGTACTGCGCCGAGTTTGTCAAACGCACGAGCCGAGGTGCTGCGCTTCATTATATCTGCAGGCGGAGAATTTGCGGCATACATGCAGCCGGTGAGAAGCAGGTACGACGGGTCAAAGTACTCGCTGTTGCAGTCTCCAGCAAACACGACCGTCTCATGGGGCAGTTTAAACTTGCTTGCTGCGTCTAAAACGCACAGCAACTGCCGGCTGCGCTCGTACGAGGCGTCCGGATGCCAGTACAAATGACCCGTCCCAATCAGCAAATCGGCACGCCCCGCGACATCATCATGCACGCCGTGCAGGTGAACGAAAAGAGCGACGTTGTTTGTGGAGCACTGCCTGGGGATTCCCTCGAGCTGGATCTGGTCAAAGTCTAGCACGTGCTGGCCGGCCGCGGAAAACTTTGCCGTCTTGAAGCACACCGCGAGCCCGTGCTTCTTGGTCGCGTGGGCGTGGAAAATTATGTGCATGCCGCGCTGCTCCACCAGCACCTTCCAGAAATTCTTGTGGTCATTGTCCACCTCTTGCAAAACGAGCAGATCGGGGTCATAAGCCTCGAGCTCTTTGGCGAACGACTTGCTGCGGTTGCCCCACCTGAGGAACTTGCCGCTGGTGGGGTACTGGTCTCTGCGGACCAGGCACTGCGCGAGCACGTTGTAGGTCATGATTTTCAGGCCGTGCCCGTCCCTGAGCCTGCCCACTTGACGGATCATACTAAGCTTTTTAGTGGTGTATCTACAAGGGTTAGCTCGCTACGGCGCCCTCAGCAAACAAGCTCATGAGCGAGAATATCGAGTAAAAGAGCGCAATTGGGTAGGCGACGAGCGCCCTCATCTCCGAGAGCTGCAGGTACGACACAAAGATCGCGCTGGAGCTCCACGTGCACCACGAGATGGCCGCCATGCCAAGAATATACCCAAACACGCCGTCGAGATTTACAAAGATGCCAATGGCGCTGGTCGCCACGAGCGGGATCATGCAGTACCCGAGCACGCTCATTGTGCTGAGGAACTTGATTGATTTGAGGCCCATCAAGTTCAGCAGCGTGTAGAGGCAGGTGGTGCCCAGGAGCCCCAGCCCATAAATATAGCCAAACTGGGGTTTCCCAGTCAATAGCAAAAAGAACCCAAACAGGAGAATAAAGATGATTGGGCCGGCCAGGTCGGCGTCGTCCATGATGTCCTGGTCGATTTTGCCCAGCGGGTGCATCACGGCCCGTGTCTTCTGCGTAATGTGGCCGAAATTGATGCCCAGCTCCTCCAGCAGGCTCGGCTCGCCAGGGTACCCCGACGTGCCAAACGCGGCAAACAGCCCCGTCGAGAGCGGCTGCGAGTAGTCTGTGTCTGCGTATGTGCTCTGCGAGCTCACGCCCGCCATTTGGCCCGAGACCTGGGGCTGGTAGCCGCCGTAGGGATAGCTCATGATGACAAGTTCAAGTTCAAGTTCAAGTTTAAGTTGAAGGCTCCTCTATCTACTTTTTAAACTCATAAAAGCCGTCCTTTTCTTCGACCACGGCGCTGATTCTCGCTAGCTCGTTGCCGTTTTGCAGCAGCGTGCCCTCGACCTGGTCTCCGGGTACCAGCTCGCCCACGCCCTTGGGGGTGCCGGTCAAGATGATATCGTCCTCCTCCAGGGTCATGATGTTGCTGCAGTAGCTCAAAATCTGCGGGATCTTGAAGATCATGAGCTCCGTAGAGTCGTGCTGGCGGACCTCGCCATTAACCTTAAACTCGAGGGTGAGCTTGTCGTGGTCCTCGACAATGGGCGCAGACACAAACTCAGAGAGGGGCAAAAAGGTATCAAACCCCTTGGCAATTGACCACGGAAGGCCCTTGGACTTGGCCTCGTCCTGAACATCGCGAGCAGTCATATCCAGGGCAAGCGCGTAGCCCTTGATTGATGCGACAGCGTCCTGCTTGCTAAAGCTCGACGGCTCATTCTTGAGTGGCCTAGAAAGAATCACCGCAAGCTCGAGCTCGTAGTGGAGGCGGGTACCCTTGGGGCGCAGGATGGGCCCCTGTCCGCTCAAGAGAGCACTGCTTGGCGGCTTGAGAAAGAAGAATGGGGTCTTGGGCACGGCATTGCCGAGCTCTGAAGCATGCTCGGCGTAATTGCGTCCAATGCACAGGACCTTGCGAGCGAGTTTGGCGTATGACATGAAGTCCCATTTAAACGCCCCTGCCAAAGATAAACCCAAACCCGGCGCAAGCAAATGCAATTGCCAGCAAAAGAGCGACGTTGGAGTCTTTGCGGGGCCGTGCGGCCCTGCCGCTCACCGGGATAAACTCAATCATGTCTTCGTCCGGGCCAAGGTCGAGGTCAAGATCATCGCTAGACGAGTACTCCTCCTCGCATTCCGGCCCGGATAGTTTGTGGTCTACAATCACCCAGGGCATGCAATTGGGGAGGAGGCAAGGGGTCGGATTTAAGTAATGTGGCGACCCACATGGGTAGGGTTTGAGGATGCGGGTGGGTGCGGCCAGCGGGGTTTGAGGCAGCGCAATATGTAATTGGGGGCAGAGTAGCGATCCCCACGAGGGTGCGGACCTCAACCTGTTGTTGTAGGGGGGTCGGCTGCCGCAGGCTACCACCGGCTGCCGCACACCGCATTATGCCGCAGAATGTGGGCTGAAACTCGACCCTTGCCCTAATCAACAGCGTCGCCGTTTAATAATACGCACTTAGTCATATTCTTTTCCCACTTTCAAATGGACGGCGCCCAGCACGAATTTGGGGATTTTGTGGATTTCTCCAACGAGTTTGGCCAGGACGCGCTGCCCCCACAAGCGAATGACGCCATTAATTTCCAGGAGCTGTTTTATTCGCCCCTCCTGTCCAATGGCCCCGCCAGCACGGAGGTGACCCCGTTTATGACCCCTGGCGATCACTCGCTGCCGTCTGATTTCTCCATGCCTCCTTCGTATTTCAGCCCCAGTCCGGCGTTTAGCCCCGCGTTGAATCCCTCCGAGGTGCCCAATTTCGAATTGCCGAAAAAATTGTCGACGCCAAGCCAGGCGGGCCGCATTCGCAAGCAGCCGTCGCAGCGGAGGCAAAAGTGGAGCGGTAGCCGTCGCAACTCGACCGCGTCAAGCGTTGCGGGGTCCACCCGGCACAATTCCAGTGCATCGCCCAACACGGAGGACGACGAAAACGCCACGCCGGCGCCGGCTTCTGGTGCCGCCCCTGGTGCCGCGGTTGCTCCCGTGGTGACCCCGGCGAGCCTGATGAACGTGCAGCTGCCTAAAACCCAGCACGAGCTCGGCAGCGAGGAGCGTCTCGACCAAGCGCTCCAGGCCACGCTCCAGCACGACCACCGGCGGTTCAGCAGCTCGTCCCAGAGCAGCGCCATCACGCCGGCGATCCGCCCTCGTCGGTTCGAGCACTCTGCCAGCTCGTCGCCGGCGCTTGCCCCCTATGCAAGCCCCACCATTGTCCCTAGCGACAGCGACATGGCCACGCTCCTGTCGCAAAAGTCCAACTACCAGCACATTGTCGACGGCAAGTACCAGCAGCTGGGGCTGCAGTACCCGGAGCGGCTCACCTCTGAGGTGACCAACAAAAAGACCAGCCACAAGATCGCCGAGCAAGAGCGCCGCAACCGGATCAACGTGGCCATCACGGAGCTGGGCAAGCTCGTGACGCCGGACGCGCCCATGACGAGCAAGGCCGCCACCGTCGAGGCCGCCATTGTGCACATCAAGGATCTCAACGAGCAAATACGAGCACTCAAGAGCCGTCTCGGGGAATAGCCTGTGCTGCCTGCCCCTGCGCCTTGCGCCGCCTGTGCTGCGCTCTTATTTATAAAGCTTTTGATATATAATTAAAAGACGACGTCGTCGTCGTCCTGAGTTTCCGGCTCGTTGGCTTTGGTCTCAGCGTTGGCTTCGTCGGCCTCAGCGTTGGTGTCGTCGGCCTCTGCCCCATCACCCGCGGCCTTGGACGCGGCCTCCTCCGCAAGCCTGGCCTGGATCTCCTGCTCCTCAATGGCCAAGTCGCGCTGCTTGTTGCCCTGGATCTTTTTGAGACGGTAAAACTCCTCGCGGTCGAGCTCGTCGAGCTCCGAGTTGATGTAGGCAATGGTGTTCTCCGTGCGAGGGATAATCACATGCTCGATGGAGTTGACGCGGCGGTTGGTCACCTTGATGACCTCGTCCAAAATGATAAACGCCGTTTGGAGGCTCGCCAGAACCACCAGCGTCTCGACCGCCCTCGAGTACACGTCCTTGGCCTTGGCGACCTGCTGGCCACCACGCCCGAGACCGGTCATCTTGAAATCATCCACCTCGGAGTTTTGCACGCATTCAAACGACGGGAGCAGCACACCAGACACATTCTCCTGGCGCGCAACCACTGTGAATTTTGCGGTCTTTGCCGACTCCTGGACCTGGAACGCAATGCTTCCGCCGGTGGCGTACGACACTTCTGCGAGACTGAACGCCGCGGTCTGCATAACGCGGCCCATTTTCTGCTTGGCCTCGTCGATGCGGCGGGTGATCTCGCGGAACCGCACGGTGAGCGCCTCGCTCTTGCGCTTGAGCAAGGAATGGCCCTGCTGGGCGCCCTTTAGCTTGGTCTTCATGACGCTGAGCGTCATTCGGGTCGGGAAAACCGCCTCTCTGTTGCCTGCACCACTCATTGGATGATGAAGTAAGCCCCAGCCTAGATAACGATAGCACAGCTGGAGATGGAGCTGGGCGAGACCTGCGAAATTGAATACGGCTTGAAATTTCTCTGTAAAGGTTGGTTTTCTTGCAGAAAGGCTGTACTTTTCAGTGGCATTATTTACTCGATAAACAACATTAAATTTTGAGAAAGTTGCATCAATTTTTTCAAAAATACTTGACAACAAACTGTCACACAGCTTTAAATCTCAGAAAACCCTAACCAAATCCTCACAAAACCACATCAACTCCATCCCATCATATACCCACTAATCAACTAGCACATGGTCAACCCAACCTGATTCACACCCTCAAATACATAAACTCTAAACTAGTGCAGCCCCCTGCCCTCAATCGACACCTTGGACCCTTTCTTTTGCGTCTTTGTGCTTGCAGCGAGCTTGGACTTCATCCTACGCAGCTGCGAGTCGTTATTCCTCGTCGAGTTTAGGTCGGCAGTCACATTCTGAGGAGCAATACGGTACGTTTCACCGCGCGCCATGGGGATCGCTGCGCGGTTGCGGCGCTCAGCCATATCCTCGGCCAGCGTGCGGGCCTCCTTGGGCTTGCTAGACGAGCCCAGCCCCTGCATTGGGTTGTAGGTAGCAGTGCGCACGCGCTTATCGCGGTAGTCGTCGCTACGGCCCATGATCGGACGCATCCAGTTGCCCACAAGCTTCTCGGCAATGCGTTTTATCGATGGGTGGGGGCGTTTACTCTTTTGGTAAAACAAGACGATCGGGCCCAACCCGCTCTCTCTGAGATGAGTCGTCTTGATGGGTAGCCTCTCCAGCGCAGAAAACAGCTCCTTTTGGATTTCGTACGAGGGAAGCGACGCGTCGGGCAGCGGCTCGAGCCAAATACGCACGCTCTCGAGCAGGTTGCCATCGAGCACAGAGTCGGCCAAAGAGTGTTTTCCCAGCACATTGACAACCGCAGGAAGCATCTTAATCTTGTTGAGAGCCGGCTCGCCGTTGCGGATGCATTCAGAGTCCTGGTATGCGGCGTCGCGCATCTCTTTGCGCACTTGAGCCACTTTGTCGTCCTGCAGCGCCTCAAGGTCGTCGCCAGCCAGCTTCTTGCGTTTGAGAGTGGGCTTGAGCGCTGCGTCCAGCCTCTCTTCTAGCTCGCGCCGTTCTTTGACACTATCATCCTCTTCAAGGTCGTCCAGGTGCGCCTCATCCTCGGCGTCGTCCTTGGACGGTTTGGCCTTTGGCGCACGGCGTTTGGGCGCCTCGGTGGGCCCTTCGCGTTTTTTGCGGCCAATCTTCACCTTGTACACGCCGTCGTCGACGTGCTTGCGGTCCCCTGCAGCGTCCAGAGCATAGTCGCTGCCGCTGTCGCTGTCGCTCATGTCAGCCTCTCGAGCCTCAGGCCAGAGGGCTATATAGCGGGAGGGATGCAGAATATATATATTTCTCTTTTCTTTAAGGCTAGTCACGCTTTGAGGCACGCTTGGCAGTCCGGAGGCACTCGTTTGTGCAGCGCTCCCTTAGTACTGGCTTGCGCTCCCATTTGTCGCCGTCTGGGCCGCAGATTTTTTGCAGGATTTCCGGGGTGATGATCCGTTCCTGGGGCTCCCGGTTGGTAGCGGGTGGCTTGCGACTGCCAATGGTGGTAGCGTGGGGTTTGTGAGTGCCAATGGTGGAGTAGTCGTAATTTGAATTGATTGTGCCCATGGTGTTGGTTGTGTCCATGGTCGCGAAATAAGCCTCGTCCTCGGGCAGCTCGTCGACGGGGCTCTTGCCCATGGTAGCCAGTTTGGCATTGAGCCGCGCGACCCTACGGTTGTAGCGTGCTTGGCGGCGTTCCAGACGCGCCTCGCTTCCAAAGACCCAACGCATGAGTGAGGATGCGGAGGGACAATGTGCTCTATTTTATACCTTGAGAATCACAACATGCAACATTGCCCTCCCTCGTGCAACATGCTCGCTCGTAGACCTCACGTCACATGACCATTAAGGGGATTACGCGTCGCGGGTTAATTACGCGTCAAAGAAGCTGAAATGGGTGAGAGAGCCTACCTCGATCTGTGCCAAGAGATTATCGAAAACGGCGAGCTTCGTGAGGACCGTACCGGCACCGGGACACTCGGGATCTTTGCCCCGCCACAGCTCCGGTTCAGCCTGCGAGATGACGAGTTTCCACTGTTGACCACAAAGCGCGTGTTTTGGCGCGGAGTTGCCCAGGAACTCTTGTGGTTTGTTGGTGGAAAAACCGACGCAAAGCTCTTGTCCGACGTGGGCGTGCACATTTGGGACGGTAATGGATCGCGCGAATTTCTCGACAAAAGAGGGCTCTTATCCAACCGCGAGGGCGATCTAGGACCTGTGTATGGATTCCAATGGCGCCATTTTGGAGCAGAGTACAAGGGCTGCGACGCCAACTACACCGGGTGCGGTGTGGACCAACTCGCTCAAGTCATTGACCAAATTAAAAACAACCCCACAGACCGTCGCATCCTTCTCAGCGCATGGAACCCCAAGGCGCAGTCCGAGATGGCCCTTCCGCCCTGCCATATCCTGTGCCAATTCTATGTGGGAACTCGCAACGGCCGCAAAGAACTGAGCTGCCAAATGTACCAGCGCAGTTGCGACATGGGGCTGGGGGTTCCCTTCAACATTGCTTCGTACGCGCTCCTGACGCGCATGATTGCCCACGTGTGCGGCATCGACGCTGGTGATTTCATCCATGTGCTTGGCGACGCCCACGTCTACACCAACCACGTCGAGCCGCTCAAGGAGCAAATCAAACGCACTCCGGGCCCGTTCCCCAAGCTACGGATTGGCCGCAAGGTGGAAAGCATTGACGATTTCAAATTCGAGGACTTTGTCCTCGAGGGATACCAACCGCAAGCCACAATCAAGATGGATATGGCCGTGTAGCGCAGACTGTATAATTATATGTCTAGATTAGTTGCGGGGGGGCTGAAAGTTTGGATAAGTCTGAAAGTTTTGCGGGGGATAGCCGTAGGGAATCATCACCGGCTGGCCAAAGTGGGAGGGATCCACGTACGGCGCGGGCGCGAAAAAGGGCGGCTGCTGCTGGTGCACAGGGCGGAAGGAGGCGGCCTTGGCGGCCGAGGCGGCAAAGTTGAACTTCTTGACGGGCTTTTTCTTGAACTCGGCCTCGTCCTCGGCGCGCTGCTTTTGCTCTGCTTGCTCCGTCTGCGACACCTGCCGGTCGACGCCGGAATACTTGGTCTCCTCGTCGACCTCTTCGGTCTTTTGCCCACGCTCCTCGGCCTGGTGCACATTGGTGGTCGCCTGGCCCTCAATCTCGCGAGCAAGCTTCTCGGCCTTGCGAGCGCGCTCAGCGTACTCGGGGTGGTTCTTGTCGATCACGGTGGTGTAGAGGTGCTCGTCAAAGGTATCCTGGACGCCGAACTTGCGCGAGTTGACCTCGAACTGGTCCCATTTGCCGGGCTTGGTGTCCTCCAGGCTGCCCAGCGCGCTCGCCTCGCTGCTGTTGTCCTGCCACTTCTCGAGCTTGCGCGGTGCATTGTTCTCGCCCCCAGCGATGTCGGCATCAGTGCGGAACCCCTCTTTCCGGCTCTCTTTGCGGTGAGCCCGGCCCTTTCCCCGTGTTGCCTGGCTTGACATGACGTAAAAAACTCCTACGCGATGGCTGCACCAGAAGTTCCAAAGGTTGTTGTGCAAAAGCTGATTGCTTTTTCGGCGGCAATGATTGCCCTGCCGCTCATTACCTTTTTCGTGCTCCAGTCGCTTGGTGCGGGTTCCATCTGGAGCGGCGGTATTGCTGCCCTTATTGCAAACGTCGTACTTATTGGCTATGTGATTGTGGCCTTCACCGAGGACCTGGGCCCTGCGGAGCTTGAAAAGAAGAAGCAATAGTCGATGAGGTCGCCGGGACGGAGGAAGACGACCCATGGGATGTAGCGACAATGGCATGTAGCGTTGACTATGCTGGATGCTCTCTGAGACTAGAGAAATGTTTTATATATTCCAGCTTGGGCGGACGATAAACTTTTGACGTACAACCTACTTTGAACCCTCTTGATTAGCGCGAGCCTAAAAGGACAACTCGCTTGGCGGAATTCTCGCAGGCTTTTGGGTTCCTTGAGCACTCAGGTCGCCAAAAACACACCAATTTAGCTATACAATAGGCCCAGCCGCTCAATATCCATAGGCAATCAAGACGTATGGTACGAGGCATTGCGGATTTATTGGATATATGGGCCACTGAGACTAGCAACTTGCAGACCATGGAAAACAACTGATGGCACAGCTAATCCAGGCTATCTAAGCTTGTCAAAGGGTATTCCTAGAGAGCCTTTGACTTTGTGCAGGAACCGTCGGTCACTTTCCTCAATTGCGACCGATAGCGTGGTGTGAATTGGCTGAACTACGCGTTCAGGTAAACGGCTATTAGCCTGGGCTGCTCTAGACAGTTATAACTATATGAAAAAAGCCAGTAAAATGCAAATTTGATAGCTATATACGCCTATTTAATTGTGGCGGGCCAAGGTGAGCTCGCAAGGCTCAATTCAAGCATTAAGGTCATTGAACAGACCAGCATATTTTAGCAGCTTGAAAACAAGCTCGTCCCTGCTCCAGCAGGGCTCCTGTAAGAGCAATTTGGCGCGGTTGGAAGCGCCGCGCGAGAAGCCATTAGGGAGAAGGGACCAAACCTGCTCAACAACCTCCCCGTTAGAGACAAGGCAGTGTTGAGCTTTTTCCAGCTCCGTGTCCAACGAAGCTGGCGACGCCAGCAGGTTCTCCGCGGGGGGCGAGGAGTCAATGCCCGCAGTGAGCTCATGTAGAACCCGATACCCCTCCCCATACAGCACTGGCTTGACGAAAGTAAACAGCCGTTCACAGACAAATGGTTCCTCCAGTCTCTCCTCGAGTTGTTTGTGGTGCTCACCCTCAAAGTGAGCACAGATGGCCTCACAGGTGACAAGGGCCTGCGTATAAGTAGGTAGGATGAAGTGAGCCACATTTTGTTTGAGTCGTTGGTGGTGGGGAGAGCGTCCTTTTTTATAGCAGTGCCACATGCACGGATGTCATACGGCACGAGCGCGCGCGCGCGCCTCCCCCCTGCACCTGCAGCAAAACAAAACAATCGAATACGTCAGTATTTAATACATATCAAGCCCCCTCAAACGATCCCTATAGCCTCCTATAGCCATTTACGGACTGTCGTGTGGAGAAAATGCGCATGAGTGCGCCAAGCTACATTAGTAGTTGCACAGGTTGAAGAAGGTAAATAGCTATTAGCTTCCCGAGTAAATAGACTACTGATGGAGTGGCTGTGGTGGCTGAGGCTGCGTGGGCTGGCCCTGAGGCAACTGAACCTTCTGTCCGGGCGCGCGCATTGCGTGGACCTATTTGGACATGCGTCCCCCGGGAGAGGGGCCGTGCTGCATGTCCTGGGAAATTCTTTATAGCTCTCTGTGCGTAGTCCATTTCAACAACCCATCTCAGCACTCGCTCAGCACGGAATATTAATGGTATAACGTGAGAGAGGTCTTGGCGTACATTGACAACTCTCCAAGCCAACTCGATATTCTGCGAATCTAGTGAACCTTTCCCAAACGAGTTCGCGGATAGCTTCTCTTCGTATACAACTTGGTAAGTGAATACACTTCCAGATCATCAGCCGCCTTCGAGGTATTGGCAGCTCCGGCACAATGCAGCGGTATCCATTCAATCGACGGATTCTTGGCTCAGGTATGCTGAAGAGCTTGTTTACTTCATGCCAACACCTATAATCTTGTGCAGCTGCAATAGGGGCCAGCTCCTTACTTTTTAGGCTGTCCCACAAATTACAATTCGTCGCCATCGCCAATTGGGTGAACTCAGGATCTCGGTACCCAAATTCCCAGTACAGTCTTGCGTCATAGGCTATAGCGGCCAAAGCGACCCGTTTTGATCGCAATTGCACCATACCCAGAAGTCGCTTATCGCAAAAACTCTTGAATGCGGTAATAACATATTCTTCGTCGGATCTCTCAGCCCCAGAATATCGAATTTGCCAGCCACTCGCGCCAAAAAATTCAATCATGAAAGCGCGGTCTTTCAGCAAGATGGGATCAATGCAGGCGTACACATTATCTCTTGTTTTACAGCCAGCCGCCAGGATCAGCACGTCTTTGTCTACAATGTGCCCTTGAATAAAAGTTGGAAGCACGCTCGGTTTGCGAGACAATGCGTGTATTGCCATCTCTCGACTATAAGGCGTGTGTGGAACAACTAAACCAGTTGCATTGGTAAATTCCCACAAAATGTCTTCTTTCAGTGAAAAATCAATCACCCAGGGCCACTTTTGCAGAAGAATTACCATCAAATAGTCGGCGTTAATGTGGTGCCCCCTAATCCTACCTTTGAGGAGACTCAAGCAGAAATCTAGTGGAACCTTGATCTGATCATAGAGTACTTGTGCAGCTCCAACATCTGACCACAGCAGCTCAGAATCAGGGTTTGTACCAAAGAGGAGCTTGTCAATTCTGTAGCCATCGTATGGTTGGGGAGGGACTGTGTTGTGATAAAACCAGCTCATAATAATTCCATCCATGTGAACAATATCGATCAGGCCGTATGCATTGGCAGTGTATTTGCTTTTTGTGGTCTGTGTAAGGCAGTTGGGGCTCGCGTAAATGTATGGCGCCGGTGGAGGTTGCGGGTACGCAAAATAGTCGTTTTTGATCTCATGGTGTTTGCGAAAATACTCTGGATCCAAACTGTGGTATGCTGTTCCGATTTTATTGTAGTCCGGGTCAACACTCCATTCACCATACTTGAAGCAGTGGGTTCGTTTGCGGTACCAGGCCCACGATCGAGGGTCGAGGCAGTGTTTGCGAAAATAACGACATACCCGTGAAATTCTCATAAGATCTTCAGGTGATGGGTTTGTTTGATCTATGATTCTGCGAAAAGAGTCTGGTGGCAGAGACAAGATGGTTTGTTTCGCACTCACAGAAGAAAAGCTTTCCATCTTTCGATTTTTCAACATGGCTCGAGCCTTGCAAATAGGCACTAAAGCCTGATCTTCAGATAGCCTGGCGTGTTCTGAGCGAGTACTGGCCACGCGATTGCGAAACTGGCATGGCCCGTAGTCTGATCGCTGCGCTGTCTCATAAAAAAGGACTCGTTGGGGCTGTTGACGACCGTATTGCCTTGGTTGAGTGGCGAGTACGCTCTCCCAATCTATAGGCAAAGTTGGCAGATTTCTCTCGGCTAGGGCTTGTTGTGCATAATACTGCTCTAAGGCCAGCGAGTAGCTATATCTGGCTGCCACAGCTATTGCCTCTGCCTTATTTGGGTGGTGTAGATAAACATTTGGGTTGCGTCGCATTGCCATTTCTAGTATTTCTGGTTGGTCCGCAACATTGAGAAATTCAACAAGTCGCTCGTCTATGGCTAGGAGCTCAACTTGATAGGCCCCGCTCCGGTCTGTAATTGCATTAAAACGGACCAGATTATTCCCTTGGATATTCGGTCTCATACCGCGCAAGGGTCTCCTCCGTAAATGTGCCAGGACCAGCTCCCGATCGAGGGCGCGTCGCGGATCGTAGCTATTTAAGAGACTTACTCCACACAGCTCGGCCATCAAGAGGGATGCTGTTGGATCCTCCAGCAGCCGCTTGCTTGGTCTAAAAGACAAGGACCAGGTATCCCATACCTGTAAAGTAGCTTCAAGTAGCTCTAGATCATCAACTTGTGCTCCGATCAGGCTAGTGGGTGTTCGCGTGGGAGCTGTGCTCAGGGCCGCCAGTAGCAGCTCTCGTTGACCGTGCTGAAATTCAGTGAAGTAGTCTCCATGAAACGAAGCCACCGCCATTTGAATCTCATAGTCGTCGTCGTATTCGGAGAAAATCTCCCTTAGCTGTTTCTCAGGTATTCTGTTCTTGATGCTGAGTAGCAGTAGCTCACGATCTTCAAACGCAGCGTAGTGCTGATAGCTAAGGGGGACATTAATTGCGAGACGTATAACCTCCTTGTTTGTAACTTGTTTCGCAAAGATATCGTACCTGTACCGGCTCGTAACCAGTCGCAACTGTGTATACGGGTGCCACTGCTGAATAGAATCGGGCGCACAATCCGCGTCCCACAGAATGTTGGCCCATTCACTTGAGGGATTGGTCCATAATAGCCTTTCAAGGGAAGAAAATAGCTTCCGAGCCTCAAGGAAGTGTTGGTATGTATGTTGACTGCCACAGACGTTGAACTGTTGCCAAATATTGTCGTCGATGGAAATTTTGTGGAATGATTTACACACTAGGGATACATTGAGAATATGGAGAGGGTTTTTTGAAAAGCTGAGTATCTTCGGGAGAACTGAATCCATGTGGGCAAGACAAATGGGACGGGTGATTTATGTACAAAATTAAGTTAAACTTTGGGGACGGCTTTTTTGATTATTGTGGCAAACGTCACTGTAAAGCTAAGAGGTTTTATAGGTCGACTCTGAAGAAACCAGGGATGGTCGAAAAGTGAAGCCGGACTACCAATGCCAAATGGATTCATAAAACAACCAATCAAGTAAAATGAGCGGGTAAATTTAGGTATCGACCTGCAAATAGGTGTAGAGTGACGACTGTGAGGTATAGTGTTGTCCAAAATGTCGTGTGATATTTCAGACTGGGGAGGGGCTTTGAATCGATATTAAAGTACAATAGCGGTTTGAATCATTAAAAGTCAGGCTTTATCGATGTACTGTTTGATATTGTGCCCGTTCAGCACTATAACGTTTCCTTGTGTCATTTCTCTTGACTTGCTGGACCTTCTTCTCGAGCTGATTCTGGGCAGAATTTGGGCGGGGGCCAACGTGGGTGGCATTCTAGCCTGGACGGGCCCTCTAATAAAAGGGCATGTGCGGGGCAAAGCGAGTACGACTTGCGCGTGGAAGACGAAGCTTTACCGGTGGGAGGGGGTGATAGTCTGATGTGGTCTGGTACAGTGCCTGAATCACTTAGGCCGCCACTAATCCAATGAAATACCGATATCAGAGCTGATTAAACCTCATAGGCAACCTATCACGGCTTGAAAGCCCTTTTAGACCATATACGTGGAAGCCCAAGCTCAACGAACTTAGTGGAGATATGGGTCACCATAAGACTCGCGGACTTGGCTGCTGGCATGTACTATTAGAAGCAAGGACTCTTTGAGATCCCTAGAACCCGTTGAAGAACAATTTTAGGTGTGTTACATTTTCGTGTATGGAGGGTCACTTTCCTCAATCGCGACTGATGGTGTGGTGTAAATTGGCTATAAAATTTGCTCAGGTAAACGGCTATTAGTCTGAGCCATGCTAGATAGTAATCTCTATATGCAATGCCAGTAAGTGCAAATTTGGTAGCTCTATATCACTATGTATCGTGGTCCATCCAAGGAGAGCTTGCATAGCTCAATGCATTTCTGCAAGTAATTAAACAAACCAGAACACGCGAGCAGATCAGAGACAACCTCGTCGTTGCTCCAGCAGGGTTTGTATAGAGCCATTTTGATGCGGTGGGATGCACCGCGTGAGAACCCACCGAAGAGAGCTTTTCCTAGTCTCGGACAGGCTCGTGGTCGAGCAGTGTTGGGTAATGCTCTCTTCGGCAGAGTTCTCACGCGGTGCATCCCACCGCATCAAAATGGCTCTAGAGGAGCCCTGTTGGGGCATTGACGAGGTAGTATTTAATCTACTCGCGTGTTCGGGTTTGTTTGTTGATCTGCAGAAATGCATTGAGCTTTGCAAGCTATCGTTGGAGCAGTGACGATAAAAGAGAAGGCTTTATCTGCTCGTCCTCAAAGAGGGCGCACATCTGATCAAATGTCGCCTGCTTAACCAAAGTATCTATCTCACGAAAATACGAGAAGCAGAGAACATTGACTCAGGAATGATTGTTGGAGGAGAGGTGGGTCCCTTTTATAGCCGTACCCTATGCCCTCATCTCATAATTGGGGGGCGCGCGCCCCACCTACAGCAAAATAAAAATAGCGCAGCGAATATAACCCCAGAGACTGTTGAATTAGAGCATGGTCAAGAACTACGATTAAATTTACGTCTGCACACGACATGCAGTGCATCTGCACGCATGTCCGTCAGGAAGTTATAGCCGCTTAATAGCTACATGCTAGTCGCCTATCTTCCACCTATAGCTTTAAAGAGTGCTATACCTGCTGGTTAATTCGCTTCCCCCCAGTGGCTGAGTCTGGGCGCGTCAACCGCGCGCGGCCGTACCCCGCCATATGCGGGCGGGTACCCATGCACATTCATTGCCGCAAGCCAGGGCGGATCATCGCTTTTCATGTCTAGGGCCTGTGCTAGTCGCGCACTTATCTTGCCGGGAACGCCGCTGTACTCGGAGTCGTGAAGCACTTGGCCGTACAAACAGAGCTGGGGCCTTTCCTGATGCTGAAACGCGGCCTTCATTTTCGGGAGATCCAGGTCAAGTGTACCTAGTTTGGGCTGGACCCTGTCTTTGGCCAGCTGCTGGATCTCCTCCACTGGATTCTCGTGGACGTCGCGTAACTGTGTGATTCCAGTCTCATAGATATTGCGCGGTAGTCTATAAGGTTTTGATCGGCTGTATTTTTGGCGAAACTCTCTGCCCTGCCATGTGTCGGGCACCTGCACTGTGCCTGGGTACGCCTTGAGGCGAGCCAAAAATAGCGGGTCTGGGCTATTGGCATCGTACCATTCCATCAAATCTGGGCGCTCTGAGCGCTGTTTTAGCTCCACGAGCGACATCTTGGCCGGTTGCGGCTCGCTGGGCTCTGGGGCTAGTTCGTCCACCTGGTCCGAGGTTGAAGCGACAATTTGGTGCTCTTCAGACTGTGCCTGCCTTATGGTGTCGAGAATATCATTGTGCACAGCTTCGGCCTCGGCCAGGAGGTTGGATCTTGCCGTGGCGATGGCGGGCACCTGGCTGGCGACAGACTGCACTGTCTTTCTACGCTTGCGGGGCATTATCGGGTCGAGGGCTTACTGAGGCTTTGGCGTCGATCTCTCTGAGCTGCGTGTAAAGTTTGTCAAAGTGGCTGTTGATTTCCCTCTCAAAGTTGTCGAGGTTGCTGGATAGCCGGGAGATGTGCGTTTCAATATCGCTGGCTACCTGGGGTATCTCTCGCACAGGAACAGGGCTCTTGGGGGTGTCGCTAAACGCTAAACTGGGCCGTTCTGGTGTGGCAGGAGCAGACATGTCAGCGGGTGACAGAAGGGGTGATCTGAACTGGAGTTATTTATGCGATTAATGTGTAGCTATGGCGACAACTGTGCCCTCTGTGGCGGCAAGTAGGTGCTCCTCGGGGCCATCGCGTACATCTTCGACACCACGTCCGAGCATCAGCCGAAGCACTACTTGGGCGCCTGCCTTGGATATAATAACATTTTGTTCGCTGCAATAGGAGAATCCCACGCACTTTGAGCACCCGTGGTCGCAGCTGCATCTGTCGCACACTTCAACCGCTCGCTCAACCAGAGCCTCAAGGTACTCGAGAACTCGTGGCCACACCTGAGACTCTTGGCGTTGATAGAAGATCAGCCTTGCTGGCCGCTGGCGGCTGCTCAATCGCTTGGCAAGCTCCTTTTGGGGCGCCTTGCACTCGGTCGCCGTGTCGCTAGAACCAAGGGCAACAAAGTGCGACAGATTGTTGAGAATTGCGTGTTGCGCAGAGTGGATCGCGGCGCCGGCGTGTAATTTTTTCTTGCAGAGGCAGTCCAGCGTGCTACTAGGCAAATTCACCCATAGTCCAGACGACCGCCGCTCCACTGGCGGCAGGGTCAGGTCGTGCGCCTCCATAATTCTATTGTGCTTGTCGACCTTGAAGTACCCAAATACTACAGTCTTGATCTTGACAAGCCCCTCAAAGCAATTGTACCCGCCGATACTTTTAAAGTTGGACTCCTTGAGAGGGTCTACATCTGTAAAATCGCGCTGGCGGGTATGCCATTGCACGCTTGTTCTCTCGACCTTGGCGTACTTGAGGTCTTCTTCCAAGTCTATTACCAGGTAGGCAAGCCCCTGGTGAATGTATATGCCCCCGGGGTACACGGTGAAGCCTACGCGGGATGTCTCGATGGTCTCCAAAATACGGGGCACACCGGTTGATACATCAATAATTGCCGTTTCTGCCTCTTCAACATTGCGCACACTGACCTGAGAGGCGGGATTGGGAAGCCAGCTCATGTGGCAGTGATACAGACCGTCCTCGAGCACTAGTTTATCCACAGAGTGCTGGCTAGAACCTTCAGTCAAGAGAGCAAGGTCATCGTCGTCTAGAGCTGCTTCGCGCGCTGCGCATTGTAGATGGGCCTCCACTACGGACTTTTCGAGTTTGAGGCCAATATCAGGGTCGTCATGCGTAAAGACCCTGTCTGGCTTGCTAATGTAGGACTGGTCCATTATATGGCCGCCCGCAACAAAAACCACGAGCGAGTCAGTAGTTCGTCTACCCACTCTTCCAATCTGCTGGCGAAAAGAAGCGAGTGAACTGGGGAACCCGCACAAAACCACACAATCCAGGCCTCCGATATCCACACCGACTTCGAGTGCAGACGTGGCTACGATTCCCTTGAGTCTGTTTGAAAACATATCGCGCTCAATCTGGCGCCTGTCTTCAGGGTTGTACCCACCTCGGTAGCTCATGATTTCAGAGGACTGCGTTTCGGATCTGATCTCCTTCATCAAGAGCTCACATGCCTTGCGGTACTGGCAAAACGCAATCACCTTTTGGCCGCATTCTATCAGCCGCACAAACAACGGGGCGGCTGTGCGTAGCGGGTGGCCGCTGTACTTGTTGTCCTTGGAACGCGATTGTATAAAATAATAAAATCTCTGCGACATGGGCGACCCGTCCTTGTCCACAAGCTTTGCGTCGACCCCAATCAAAGTCTTGATGTGCCGCAAGGGCTCCTGGATCGTCGCTGAGCAGCAGATAAACTTGATCTCACTACCGAGCATTCCGGCCAGTCGCCTCAGCCTCCTGAGAATCATTGCAACATGCGAGCCAAACATGCCCTTGTAGGTGTGAACCTCGTCAATAACCACATACTCGAGGTTTGCCAGCCAGTCTTGCCACTCGGCCCAGTGAGGGAGCAGTAAATGTAGAGTATCTGGGTTTGTGAATAAGACTCGTGCAGTCTCGCGAATCTCTTGCCTCTGGTCCATGGGGGTGTCGCCGTCGAACGTCGCGCACTTGAAGTCGCACACAGACTGGAAAATTTGAAGCTGATCCTGGGCCAATGCCTTTGTTGGATAAATAAAGAATGCTCGAGCTTCTGGGTCCTGCTCAAGAGCAGAGATCACTGCGGCCTGGAAGATAAAGCTCTTGCCCGAGGCGGTTGAGGTAGACACCACTACCGAGTGGCCCTGCTTGAGCAGCTCGAGAGCCTCGTATTGATGAGTGTATAGCTTGCTCATTCCTCTGCGGTCCATAATCTTCTTGGCGCTGGCATCGACTGGACCCGAAGAGTACTGAGCCGCCCGTGCTGGTACTTGGCGGGTAGCGGACGAAATCTCTGTGAGGAATTCTTGCACGCTCTCGAGTGTGTTTTCCTTGAGCCGCAACTCTAGCGGCATCTGCGGGATTTTGGCAAAGTCCTTGAGCTGCGATAGCGGCCTTCTCGAAGCAAATTGCTGCAGACGCAGCTTGAACTTGTCGACGCGCGATCGCACCAATTCAATTGATGGCGGGTACTTTTTGGAGAACTCAAAGATCAGCAGCGTCTTTGGTGTGGCTGATGAATGCACATTTTCTGGCGTTTGCTGATACTCAAACAGGATCTCATGCGGCAACAAGTAGCTAAAGATAGCCAGTGTTTGCAAATCGATTTTGTGGTTTTTGGCAAGCTTTTGTGCGTCAATCTGCCCCCGAGTGGCGAAGAACGTGCACGTGGATGCCACTTGCTGAAATTTGGCCGTCAATGAATCCATTACACATGGAGCAGGAGGAGCAGAGCCTCAGCCTAAGTGCGGCCGACCACACGGCGCTTGAAACCAGGGCCGCGCTCGACAAACTAATCGAGGACCGCAATGGTCCCAAACCCCTTACAGAGCCACTATTTATTGAGTATCAGCCTCGGGACGGCGGTCCCAGCAGAATGCTAAAAATTGTTGATATTGAGGCCAACCCGTTTGAGATTGGTAGACACAAACGAGTGGATGCCCCAGAGGCCAAGACGGAGGTGGCTTTCCCCATCACACGACAGGTCAAGCCTACTACAGCCCAGGACCTTGCAGAGTGGAAAATACCAAGGGTTGTATCGGCGTGGAAGAACCCCGAGGGGCGCAAGATTGATCTTGCGACGCGAATAGCCAACGATCCTCGCCTTAAAAGGCCCCTGCCTCTTGTGCGCGCCAATTCTCTGGCTGAGTCGCTGGATGAGGCAGAGGCCGAAGTTCATCAACAGCAGGAAGCCTTGTTGCTCGAGGAGGCCCAGGGCAACTCCCGTGAGGAGTATCTTGCCCGGGAAGCCAAGCGCGCGAGGCAGTCGCGCCAGGGCCAGGCAGAGGACGCCGACGACTCGCACGACTCGCGGCTGTTAGCCAAGGCACGGCCGGCCACCACCGCGGCATACAGCGGACCGCTCTATGCCAACCAAGCTGTGCGCGAGATGGTCCGGCAAGTAGAGTTTGAGGAGGACGCGTAGAGTTTTTTTTCTCTTTTTTTTTTATTTATTCAACAGAAACCTGCCTGCGAGGCCGACCGTGACTCCCAGAACCCCGGCAAAGCACGCAATTGCGGTGAACATGGCTAGGGCTATTCGCAATTCAGGCCAGATGGCCACTACATAGCGCAGCGGGCTCGTGGCAAACAGCAGTATTGACCTTGCGACGCGTACCATCAACAAGAATGGCCTCAAGAGGTAGCCGCTAGAGGTAACCGCTACCCCTGCAAGCCGTTCAGCAGCATTCATGACCATCAAATAAATAACAAAAAGCGGCGAAGAGACATTGTACTCGTCGATATGGGTGACAATCACCGTCGACGTCTCCATTACGAAGCGAAAGGTGCAACAAGAAAATAATACAAACGTTCAAGACATATAAATAAATACTACGCAGGCGCGATGGGCTTGCCTGCCCCGGAAATGACGGAGGTTTTGCGGATCCACTGCTTCCAGCCGTCAAAGTCGATAAGGGCCTGCATACAGCCCCATTCGACGATCTTTTGCTCGAGCCAGAGCAGGTTGACTGGCTTGGTGAGAAAGTCGTTGCAGCCAGCCGCCAGAGCCTCGCTCTTGTCTTTGGAAGCTGAGGACGCGGTCAGTGCGACGATAATCACTGGCGACTTGAATGTTCCCTGCAGTTCGTCCTCTGCATTTTTGCGCACAGCCTTTTGGCCATGCGAGAAGGCGCCGATCCTGTTTACCGATTCGAGGCGCCTAATCTCCTTGGTGGCCTCCAGGCCTGGGAGCACGGGCAGCTGGATATCCATCAGAATCAGGTGGAACCCGCCCTGCCGCCACATGGTGATGGCCTCCTCGCCATTGCTGGCGATGGCATAGTACATATTTTTCCGCTTCATGAACGCCTCCAAGATTTTCTGGTTGATCACATTGTCTTCGACAATCAAAACATTGATTTGGGGCACGATAACCTTATCGGGCTCATGCGTCGAGAGCGGGCTAAAGTGGGTCATGCTGGACTCGCTTTGCTCCGGCTGGTTGGCTGGTTCAGCGGGCTCCTCCTCTGTTTCAGGGAGGTCTGTGCTCTGGAACTGGCGAGGTAGCAGCAGCACGCCCGAGTCCTTGTCTTTGTCCTTGTCCTTGTCCTTGTCGCCGTCCTTGTCTGGAATCTCCTTTTTCAGAGATTCCTCCCTGCGAGGCTGCGACCGGCTGCGACCTCTGCTTTTGCTTCTAGACATGGGCACCGGTGGCATGGCCGGAACGCTCGTTTGCTCAGAGTTGACCCTCGACATTATGGGTCGTGCCAGGGGCGGGTTTGCGCGGAACTTGAACGGGTGAGGCGCCAGAGCGCTGGCAGCCGATGGGGTCATTGGAGACGCCTCCTGCGGGTAGACCTCGATAGCATCCGCAATTGTCATTCCGTGTGGCCAGAGCTTGTCCACCACGGCCACAATGTGGTCCTCGGGCGACAGCTCCAAACGGGGGTTGGGGGAGCCCAGCGGAGGCACCACGGGGGTCAGGGCACCAGGGGTGGAGGGTGCAGTCTGCGAGGAGCTCGTCAACTGCGGGCTGGCGACGTCGCTGGCACTGCTTTGTGCGCGTTTGCGAGAGTAAACACCGGGGCTCTTGGGGGGTTGCTCGGGGACCGAGAAGGCCAGATCTGCGGGGTCGCAAGTCCTCAGCAATGTGGTTGGAAACTTGTTTAGCACCTTGATTTTAAAGTCGTCCACGAGTTCATCGCCCTCGACCATGACCGAGGTGGGGTGTGCAGTACCACGGCGCTTGACCCAAACGCGCCTGGCCGTGGTTTGGGGAGGTTCTGGCGGAGCAATCTTGAGAGCTGGCCGTCGCCCAGCCGCGGCTGCGGCCGCGTTCACGGCGTCAATGCCTGAGTTTTGCCTCGCGAGGCCAGGAGGCATGGTTACTAAGGAGGCGATGGTCGAAATGAGGGTGGTTTGAGTCGCCAGTGTTTAAGGGATGGATTTGCATGGTTGGAATGCACTAGTGCAGGAAGCAAACGTTTTCGGCGATTGCAATAGCGAATCTCCAAACCCCACTGTTTGCTCGGGGCTCTCAGCCCAAAACCCTCTGACGCCTCTAAAACTCATTTTAAACTGTCTATTCTCGATCAACATCGCGCTCGCCGAGCCGCCGAGCAACATTCACTCGCGCAACTTTGTTACTGACTACGCACGCACATGCTACTCAGAAGGGCAACCTGCGTGAGAGCCTGGACGCCGCTGTTTCGTCGCTCGTTTGGGCGGTCTTTCCGGCCAATTGCTCTCGGAGCCTTTTTATTTTCACAGTTTGACGACAACGACGACAGTGGAAACACCAGAGAGCAGCGTATGCTGCAGTTCTCCATGGACGAGCGAATCAAGCCGCCTGCGAACCTTGCGCAGCAGATATTTGCCGCGCTCGACGACTATGTTTGGGAGCCTGCGTGCATCCTGGCTCGCTTTGGCCAATTGCTGGCCATTTTCCTACCTGTCCTGCTCGCCATACCCATCGCTCTCATCTCGTCGCGGTCATGGTACAGGTACCTAACCTGGGCCATGGAGACGGCAGGCCCATCGTTTATAAAGCTGGGCCAGTGGGCTGCATCGCGAACCGATATCTTCCCCCAGGAAATGTGCGAGTACATGGGGAGACTTCACTCCAAGGCCAAGCAGCACTCGCTAAAGTACACCAAAAAGCGGATCGCCCAGGAGCTCGGCAAACCCGTAGAGCAGCTTTTTGACGAGTTTGAGGGGCCCATTGGAATTGGTGCAATGGGCCAAGTGTACAAGGCTAAACTGGGCACCGATAAGGTCGTAGTCAAGGTGCTTCACCCGGGGATCGAGCGTACCATCCAGCGAGACCTGAAAATCATGTCAATATTTGCCGGATTCATTAATGCTTTGCCCACAATGGAGTGGCTCTCGCTGCCGGGCGAGGTCGAAACATTTGGAGTGATGATGATGTCGCAGCTGGATCTCCGTATCGAGGCAGAGAACCTGCGCATCTTTGCCGAGAATTTCAAGGGCAGACCCAACATCAGCTTCCCCAAACCGTTTGAGGACTACACCACTCGCACCGTGATGGTGGAGGAGCTGGTTGAGGCTGTGCCCATGGAGAGCATTCTCAAGCACGCGTCCGATTCTGCGGTGGACCACGAGATCGCCCGTGTTGGTCTTGACGCCTTTTTGAAGATGCTCCTGATTGATAACTTTATTCACGCCGACCTGCACCCTGGAAATATCATGGTACGCTTCTTCAAGGCGCCGCTGGACACTGAGCAGGGCAAGCAAGAAAATCACGAGATAGTGGAGGCGCTCAAAACCGATTGGAGCGTATGGAGCTCGCTGGGAGATTATCAGCTGCAGGTGTGCTTTATTGACGCCGGTCTTGTGACTGAGCTGCGCGAGAAGGAGCGCAAGAACTTCCTGGCCCTTTTCCAGGCAATTGCCACATTTAATGGCTACAAGGCTGGCGAATTGATGGTTGAGCGCTCAAGGACCCCGGAAACCGCCATTGACGCTGAGGTGTTTGCCCTGCGCACGCAGCAGCTAGTGGACAAGGTCAAGGCCCGCACATTTGCCCTGGGCAGCGTCAAGCTCGGTGACCTGCTCACGTCGATGCTGCATATGGTGCGCAAACACCACGTGCGCATGGAGTCTGACTTTATCACTGTTGTGCTGAGCATTCTCCTTCTCGAGGGCATTGGCCGCCAGCTCGACCCGAACCTAGATATTTTCAAGGCGGCCATCCCGATTCTGCGCGAGGTGGGCCAGCACGGTGACCTGCCAATCGCCCTCAACGCGGAGACCTTGCAAATGCTCAAGGTGTGGCTCGTGCTCGAGGCGAGGCAGTTTGTGTCTGCATCGATCAAGGACGTGCACAGATGCGTCAAGTACGACCTTTTGAGCCCCAATTGCTAAGTTATGCAGGTATGTGGGTCTGCCTCAATGCTGTGGAGCCCTGGGCCAACCAACGCAAAGGTCCCCACTGAGTGGCTATATGCAGTGCTATCTGCTCTATTAAATTATATTCTATGTTAAATCTCGTGATGATTATGCACCTCAGATGCACGTGAAATAAAAATTTTTGTCATCGCTGTATCTCGTTATCAATATGTCCAACGATTCGTACAGCACTCCCTTGAGCTCTCGTTATGCGAGCAAGGAAATGAGCGAGCTTTTCTCGCTGCGTCGCCGTTTTTCGACTTGGCGTCAGCTCTGGACTGCCCTGGCTACCGCAGAGAAGGAGCTTGGTCTCAGCCAGATCACTGACGAGGCTCTTGAGCAGCTCAAGGCGCACACTACAATCACCGACGAGGAGATTGCCGCCGCCTCTGTCGAGGAGGCAAGGGTTCGTCACGACGTCATGGCCCATGTTCACGTCTATGGCAAGACCTGCCCTGCCGCTGCTGGAATCATTCACTTGGGCGCCACTTCGTGCTATGTCACTGACAATGCCGATCTCATTTTCCTTAGGGATGGTCTGGACATTTTGATTGCCAAGCTCGTCAATGTGATCAACCGCTTGTCTGAGTTTGCCCTCCAGTACAAGGACCTGCCTGTGCTTGGCTGGACTCACTTTCAGCCCGCCCAGCTCACCACTGTCGGCAAGCGTGCCACCCTGTGGATCCAGGAGCTACTCTGGGATCTGCGCAACTTGAGCCGTGCTCGCAATGACCTCGGTCTCAGAGGCGTCAAGGGCACTACTGGTACCCAGGGCTCGTTCTTGGCCCTGTTTGATGGCCAGCACGACAAGGTGGAGGCTTTGGACGAGCGCGTTGTGGAGCTCATGGGCTTTGACTATGCCTACCCCTGCACTGGCCAAACTTACAGCCGCAAGATTGACGTGGACGTGCTTGGTCCCCTCGCGTCTCTGGGCTGCTCTGCTCACAAAATGGCCACTGATATCCGTCTTGCCGCCAACCTCAAGGAGATTGAGGAGCCGTTTGAAAAGTCCCAGATCGGTTCCAGCGCTATGGCCTACAAGCGCAACCCCATGCGCAGCGAGCGTGTGTGCTCGCTGGCTCGCCACCTGCAGTCGTGCTTTGCCGATGCTACTGCCACTGCCTCGGTGCAGTGGTTTGAGCGCACGCTTGACGACTCTGCCATCCGCCGCGTCTCGATCCCCGGCGCCTTCCTTACCGCTGATATCGTTTTGAGCACTCTTCTCAACATCACCTCTGGCCTCGTTGTGTACCCCAAGGTCATTGAGCGCCGCATTGCCAGCGAGCTGCCGTTTATGGCCACCGAGAATGTCATTATGGCTATGGTCCGTGCTGGTGGCGACCGTCAAGAGTGCCACGAGCAGATTCGCGTTCTCAGCCACGAGGCCGGCGCCGTGGTCAAGGAGCAGGGCGGCGACAATGACTTGATTGAGCGCATCAAGGCCAACCCCTACTTTAGCCCCATCATTGGCGAGCTCGACAAGCTGCTCGATCCCAGCACATTTGTCGGCCGCGCGCCCGAGCAGACCGAAAAGTTCGTCGGCACCACCGTCGCAAAGGCGCTCGAGCCCTTCACCCACCTGCTGTCCGACGAGAAGGTTCAGCTGAGTGTTTGATATAAATATTAAATACGAATAAAAAGGATCTCACAGATCAAAGTTGTGCAGTTTGACCAGCCCGTCGTCGCCTCCAGAGGCAAACTTGGTGTCGGTGAGACCCACGCAGCACACCGGCCGCGTGTGGGCGCTAAAGGTGTGCCAGCACTTGCCGCTCTGTAGGTCCCAGATCTTGACCTGCTTGTCGTGTGCGCCGCTCACGATCCGGAACTGGTCGGCGGCAATGCACCACACGCCCTCAACGTGGCCAAACAGGGTGCGCGCGCACTTGCCCGTCTTGATGTGCCACAGCTTGATTGTGTTGTCCAGACTAGCGGTTAGCAGGTAGTTGGGGGTTCCTGCGCCACCCTCGCCCTCGGTCTCCTGGGCAATCTCGGCAGTCACCTCGGGGTCGTGGTCCTCGCCCTCGAGGTGCTCGAGGCGAATAGGGAGCGCCTGCTGGATCTGCGCGACGTGCCCCTGGGGCCCCATCTCTGGGCCGCCAAACACCTTGATGCACTTTTTCGTCGTCAAGTCCCACATACGCACCGTCAAATCGGCGCTCGAAGTGTAGAGGGTCTTGGCATCGGCGTACACCCGTACCGAGTGGATCGAGTCCGTGTGGCCGCGCAGCGTGTAGCAGCTCTTGTCGTCGAAATCCCAAACTTTGATGGTAGAGTCGGCGTTGCCACACGCAATCAGGTTTTGGTCAAAGTCGACGCAAAAGGCCTTGGAGTCGTGGCCCTTGAATGTACAGAGGCACTGGCCAGTGTGGTAGTTCCACACCCGCACAGACTGGTCCCAGCTACCACTAACCAGCTTGTTTCGGTCAAACTTGAGCGCTGATACCGCGTGGATGTGGCCCTTGAGGGTGCGCACGTACTCGCCGGTCTCGACGTCCCAAATGTGGATATCGCCATCAAAAGTGCCAGTGATGAGGTACTGGTCGTCAAACTGTAGGCTCAGGACGCTCGAGGAGTGGGCAAAGTCCATGACGCGCTGCCTGCCCATACGCCAGTTGTTTTCCACTTTGAAGCGCTCAATATACACCGCCTTCCATGGCTTGGTCGAGGGGAGCACGAGTGCATCGTCTTTTGGATCCAGCTTCATTTTTTTGGTAACGGGGCCAACCATCGGGCTTGAGTTTTTGAGCGCATTGAGACGGTTCTCGATCGCCGCCGCGCTCTTTTTTAGCCGCTTGCGTTCAAGCATCGGCAGGCCCCACCCGCAGGTTGTACACTTTTTGGCAATGTGCTGCGTACACAGGTGATGCCACACGACCTCATCGTCGGCAATCTGTTTCCAGGTCTTGGAGACCATGGAGGCGCGCACAACACTCTTGGCGTCTAAATACTGCAGGATTTTGAACGCCAACTCGATCGGCAACGCCTTGATAAAGTCTATTCTCACCAGATCGCGGATAGCCGCCGAGACCTCGGAGAGCTGCGTGATACAGCACATGTTGAGCATACCGCGCAGAATTAGGCGCCGCTGAGCGCCGTTGCTGTGCTTGAACACCTCCCAAACATCGGTGGTCGCCTGGCGCTCCTGGGGGTCGAGTGTTGTGAGGAGTTTTTGGGTTTGGGCGTCGGTCTCGCCACACTCCTTGTGGGCGTGAGCGGGGTTATGCCTATAACAATAGGTCGAGCCCATCTGCTCGCGATGCGCAGCTGTTTTGGCGGCCAGGTATTCTCGAATTCTCTCCTTGGCCGACATGACTTCGAGGGGCTGCATGACGGGCCCCGCGCGCATATATACCGGCTGCAACTAATGCTTACCTAACACCGTTGTGCAAAGTCACCTGAGCGCCGGGGATCCGGGCTATTGCAGCAGGCTTTGGCAACGGATTTTGGACTTGTAAAGGCGCTACGAGTTGGCTGCCTTGCCGCCTTGCGTCAGCCAAGTTGCCGGAGAAGTTGCGGCATCGGACTGGTTTAGGTGATGTGGGGCCTCACGGGTCCTTTTTTTTTTTCAAGTGCTTTAAACGATCCAAGATGGAGGGACTAGTTGGCACTTGTACAAAACTGTGGTACTGAGCCGGGCTGGTGCCGCCCAGCAAGGCCACGTGCGTGCTTATGGCGTCATTTCTCAATCATCGCCGAGATCGTCCTGCAGTTGCTCATGCACGGCTCTGGGCTAAATCGAGTCAATGTCACGTGCTGCACGAAGCGTTTTAAGCACTAGTGGCTTCTTTTGCCGGCCCTAGGTGATGCTTGAAATACACACTCTAGACTCCATATAGGCCTTGGCGGCGGCCACTCGGAAAAGATCGACCCTCTCGAAAAGTTCTCTCGCTTATGCTTCGCCTAAGCATGTGATGCACCATATGCATTCTGTCTTGGGGGCGCGATAATTACTAGTATACTCGTGTTTTAGAAGAAATCACCAACCACTCGTGAACCTCAACAAATAATGGCCCCAAGTCGCTTCAAGGCCCTCTCTTCCACCTAACTCATCGTGCATGGGTGTGCCGGGACTTTTTAGCGCGCTCAAGCCAATCAGCCGCAAGATCGAGCTCGACGAGCTTCGTGGTTTGACTCTAGGTGTTGATGGGTACGGCTGGCTGCACCGCGGCGCGTTTTCTTGCGCCGAGGAGCTCATCGACGGGACACATACGGCAAAGTACCTTGGATTTTTCAACAAAAAGGTGCAGCTCTTGCACAGTTTTGGCGTATCGCTGTATTTTGTGTTTGATGGACGCGATTTGCCCATCAAGGATCGCGTCAATCGCGAACGCGCCGCGCTACGCGCCCAGGCCAGGCAGCAGCCCGGCGCGTCAAAGGCAGCCGTCAATGTTACCGAGGAGATGGCCGCTGGTGCGTGCTACTATCTAAAAAAGCGCGGAATTCCGTTTGTTGTCGCGCCTTACGAGGCTGATGCGCAGCTGGTCTGGCTCGAACAAAATGGTCTTGTGGACGCGATTTTGAGCGAGGACAGCGACCTATTTATTTTCGGAGCCAAGAAATTGGTGTGCAAGTTCAAAGATGATGGCGCGGTGCTCGTCAATGCCAACGAGCTGCACAAGGTCCCACTTCTGCAGCCAATTCGCTCGCCAGCTTTGCTTCGAGCGCTGGCCATTCTCAGTGGGTGCGACTACTCCCCAGGACTGGCTGGTCTCGGCGTGGTCAAGGCTGCTCGCTTGCTAACCCGCTCAGGCTCTCTCGAGGGCGCCATGGCTCTCAGTCAAGCTTCACAGGAGTTTCAAGATCAAGCAGCCGCTGCAAATGAGTGCTTCCAGTACCAAAAAGTCTGGGACCCGGTAGAAAACACAGAGACATCACTCAATCCCTGTGACAACCCCCTGCCGTGTGTGCACACAAGGCGTATGGCTCTGGCGGAGCACACTCTGGATGGCCGCGTGCAGGCGCTTCCGCCCTGCATCACTGAATACTGCAAGCACGTGCCTCCTCTCCAGCCGATTATGCGCACTAACGATTTTGGCAAACGGCGCAACTTGTTGACCAGCCCCAGCCAGCTAAACAACTCGCCCTTTTTTAAGGTGGCGAAAAAGCCGCTCGCCCCGGTCACCCAAGAGCCTACTCCTGAGGCTAAAGCCTACGCGATGCGCAGTTCACCCCCGTCCTCACCATTGATGTGCTCGCCTGGTAAATTCAAGCGCCAGCCCTGTGCGGAAATTTCCAGCAATATACCACCACTCAAACGACTTGACTTGAGCCATTTCAAGTACGCAGCTAGTGACAGTTAGAAAGAAAATTGGCTCCTCGGGGTATCTTGCGAGAGCGGGTACGTTTGGCAACTATAAAAGCACATCTGCCATTAAACGAGGTGAAACCAATAAATACTGTACAAATGACAGGTGGATAGCACTTGCCACTGGGCGGCTTGCTTGGCAATTCCTCAAAGAGTATCCTGAAACATCGTCCACGTAGGGTAAGTATGGGCGACCCACATGCTTGACTGGAAATATCGGGGCCGCTAGCGGGGCTATTTTGTGTGCTGGTTTTTACTACTCTGTGGTTTTAGTACAATCCGCTATGAACCGGTGCTGTTGCTAGCGTTAGTCGCTAGTGGCGACAAAATGAGAGGGTCGCAACTCCTGAATAGTGGCAAATACAAATACGAGAAACTAGTTAGCTAAAGCTTAGCTAGCGCTGTCGTGCCCCTGTACTGCCAGTTGTAGCACGCAATGTGACATATGCACGTATATGCACAAAATTTATGAATCACACAATTAAATCCATGTACGTTAAGCGTGGGCGAGCGAGGGCTGAAATTGCTTAATTACGCAGTTTGCTACCGAGGAGATGCCAAGTTAAGATGTAGGCATGACTGTTGAAAAATTCAATTCAGGTTTGACGCCAATATCATTGTGAGATACTATGCATGTGCATGCACGTACATGCATACTTTCCGGGGTGGCGAGTGAGGGTATAAAAGCGGGGGCACCCGCTCCTTGTCCAACATTATGATTACTGCACCACTGCTCGCTCAATCTGCAAGGCTCCCTGCGGACGTTATGGAGGACCTCGGCGCATTCATGTCTCCTGGATGGGCAAAGAATGCAAACAAGCCCATAAAGCTCAGCAAGTTGGACAAGCTATTTGTAAAAGTTTTTGGAACACAATTCTGAGACTAATTCTATTATTTATACAGCTTTAATTAATTTATTCAAATGGTGCCGCCACAAACTGCGAGCCCGCCGTGAGCGTGCGCAGAGGCGCGAGGACTCTCAAACGTAACTGCATTCATTTCATTCACATAAGAGGACGCAGATGCGACGAGCAGTAATTAAAATGAATGAATTAGGTGTTATATAGTGGTCTGTTATAGATGCTGAGAACGAGATCGTCAGTGTGTCTAGCAGTTGGTGCAGACAATGTTGGTGGTGGAGCCGCAGCGGCAGCAGGCAGAACCACAGCCTAGGTTGGAATAACCGCAACCGTAGCAGATACCACGGTTGATGAGTCTGTGGGCCCAGTAGAACTTGGCGGCAATCAGACCAAAGGTGCGCTTCTCGTGAGAGACCTCAGCAGAGTCGGCGAGCTCAACTGCAGCGTCGACGTTGGCGGCATCAATAGCAGTATTAGCGGCAGCATCAGTCGACTCAGAGGAAGTCGTGACGGAAGCGAAAGCAGCGGAGAAGAGGGTGATGAGGGTCGTGGTGTGCATTTGAGCTGAGTATGGCGTGGGCCGCCACTCCTTATACCTCTGCACAAGACACACAGGTGTCTAATGATGAAGAGAAATGCACAGGTCTGTATCAGAAGTTGCAGCTGAACGCACAATGCCCATGGACTCTAATAAGACACCGTGTGAGACTGGTGCCAGGTGTGGTGGGCGAGGATGCTTGAGGGCAATTAGTTTCTGCAATTTAATTGGTTGTCTTGAATTGTTGCCAGGCTTTTCAAACCTGGCTATGAAACGTGTTTCGGATGGCCGAGCTCGAAACTAAGTGGCTCTCACATTATGTTGGAGCTCCCCGAATCCGGTAAAACACACATGAGATGCTAAGAAGATGAAAGCTAGAGTTGCTATCAGTTTATAGATGCATTTGGCGTGATATTACTGTCGAGCATGAATTGAGAACTTTTGGAAGTATCTTGACTCACGCTGCATGGTTTTAGCTCATTGTGAAGTTCTTTTGGGTGAAACAATAGTACAGGCCGCTATAAAAAGAAAGAGATAAACTCGTACAAGAGCAAAAAAAGAGAACGCATACAAAAAAGAATACCTGCAGTACCTCCCGTTCTCACGTGGTCTCCCACCGTAATACTGAATGAGGCTCTATGATGCTTAACTATGATTGATCGGACGGGAAATCGTGTTTGTCATCATGATGTGACCGCAGGCGAAGGAAAAATCGGTATGTCTAACCGTCTCCCAGGACCGAAGTAAGCAAAACGCATGTTTATCGAAATCTTAACGCGAAATTACTCCAAATTTTGTTGTTTTAGAAAAATTAAAACCACCCAAAACTTACGTAATCATACATCGTCCCTTGGCCGATTTTGGCGTCGCACGAGAAACAACGCGCTGGATCGTCGATGGTGGCGTTTCTACAAAAAGCAAGCGTTAATATATAGTTTACAGGACGCGCCCTTGATCATTTTGGGCGATGCGTTGTTGAGAGGAGTCCACCTTGCGGAGGGAAGCACCCTTTGTGATGTCTCCGAGGAGGGCAGCGAATCCAGGAGGGCCTGCGGGCGCTGCAACAGTTTCACTAACAGACGCCGCTGGGGGAGCAGGAGGCGCAGACGGAGGGGCAGGAGGAGCGCTCGGGGGAGCAGGAGGAGCGCTAGGGGGAGCAGGAGGAGCGCTAGGGGGAGCAGGAGGTGCACTGGGAGGGGCAGGAGGTGCACTAGGAGGGGCAGGAGGTGCACTAGGAGGGGCAGGTGGAGCGCTTGGGGGAGCGGGAGGAGTCTCAGGCTCGCTAAACGGAGGTGCGGGCGGCGCACCCACAGGCTCAGAAGGAGGGGCAGGCGGGATACTGCTAGGTTCCTTGGAGATAAAGTCAAAATCCTCCTCTGCACTCGCGAATTCATCGTCATTAGAGTGATGAAATGTTGATGTGTGGGTCATCTCTGCGGGCATAGTAGGGGCAGCTGGAGGCGCAGGCGGGGCAGCTGGAGGTGCAGGAGGTGCAGCTGGAGGCGCAGGAGGGGCAGCTGGCGGCGCAGGAGGTGCTGCAAATGGCTCGGCTGTAGGCTCAGAAGTCTCGGGAGCAGGGACTGACCGCTCCACCGCCTGCGACGCCCCATTGGGCACAGACTTGGGCTGCGGCACGCTAGCACTGGCCTTGGGAGGCTCTGGCGTTTCTGCTCTTTGAGCGCCTCCCATAGTACCAAACAGCATGGATGCGAGCTGGGCTGCATTGCTGTGGCCGGGACCATCCTCATCGCTCTCGTCTGCGTCACTTCCCCAGTCGTCGTCTGTGGTGGGGCGCGGGCCAAACGGGTTGGACTTTGCGAGGGGCGCGGCAGTAGGGACGGGTGCCCGAGCAGTTGGTGCAGGAGCAGTTGATGCAGGGGCAACCGATGCAGGGGCAACCGGTGTCTTTGGCTGCGCAGGCTGCGCGGGAGCTTGTGCCGGCTTGCTCGAACTCACAGGCTGAAACTGAGGGGGCTTGGCCTGGGGTGCCGCGTCGGGTGTTGTCTTTTTGCCAAAGGGATTGGTGTTCTTGAGTGCCTCGGCCTGAGATTCAGGCTCGGAATCGTCGTCACTCCAGCTCGCCTCCTTCTTTTTGAGCTCTTCCTGCTGCTTGCGAAGAGCGGCCAGTTTTTCGGCCTTTTCCTTTTTGCGGGCCGCAGAGGCGGCTTCGCGTTCTTTGTGGCGCAATTGCATGGCGGCCATCTCTGCCTCGAGGCGCGCGGTCTCGCCATCGGATTCGGACTCGGGTTCCTCAACTTGTGGGCCAGGCTTGAATGCGGGAGCGGCTTTTGGGGCTTGAGCGGGCTTGGACGTGGAGACGGGCACGGTAACAGGCTTGGGCTCCACCTTTGGCTCCGGCTGTGGCTCCGGTTTGGGCTCCGGCTTGAGCTCCTTGGGCTCCACCTTGGGCTCGGGCTCGCGGTCCTCGCCTCTTTTCCGCATCTGAATACCCGCCTTGGCGAACCGTTCCTGGGTCCGGCGCTGGGCCTCGGCGCGAATCCTCGCTACGCGCTCAGCAGCCGTCTCTTTGGGCGCGGCGCCCGCAGCGTTCGCGGCAGGAGCAGAGGGGCTCGCACCAGCAGCTGGAGTGCTGGGAGCAGAGGCAGCATCAGCGCGAGGGGCCGACGGATTCAGCGACGCAATAAACTGCTTCACCTCAGGGTCGACCCCAATAGCATCGACCCACCGGCGCCTGTCTCTGTCCTCCTGCTCCGAACCAGCGCCACGCAGCTGGCCGTCCAAATCGCGTTGCACACTGCGGGTGCTCTCTTCCAAAGCCTTGAGCGACTGTTCGTTTGCTTCACGCTCCTGGGCGGCCTTGGACGTGGCCTCTTGCAGGACCTGCTCAAACTCCTCAAAGGCGTTGGCATTCTCGAGCGGTCTGCCGGTGATGGCACTCATGCGCGCTCTGAGCTCGGCCTTGCGCTGGGCGGCGGCCCTATCAGCCTCAGTCACCTCACCGTTGGGACCAGTGCCAGCGATCGACACGCCGGGGTGAGTTTTCTCGTACTGCTTGCGGGCGAGCTCGACGCGCGCAATGGCAATGTCTTGCTCAACCTTGCGGATAGACATGGTGAGCTGCGGCAAGGTGTCTGTGAGCCCTTCCAGCTTTTTTAGCAGAGCGTGCTTGTTGACAGGGGCGCCGCCCGAAGCGGGCTTGGGCGACTTGGCTTCAACCTCGGCGTGCACCTGCTTGATTTCCCGCTTGAGGTCCTCGATCGCGCGCTTGTTTTTAGCCTCAATCTCGCGCTCGGTGGCGTCATCTTCGCCCTCGGCGTCCAGAGCATCCAACAAGATTTTCTTTTCCTTTACCGCCTTTGCCAGCTCAGAGAGCGACTCGCCCTTTTGGGATTTCGCTGCTGCGGCCGGTGCCTTGCGCCGGTTGGCACTCACGTAGGTCTCGCTATTGTCGTTGTTTTTGAAAACGGTAGCATCCTTTTTAGGAGCGCTCGAGAAGCTCTTGCTCTTGGTGGCCGACGGCTGCTTGAGAAAGGCCTTGACCTGGTTGAGCGAGTCTTGCAAGTGCCTCGATGAGGGCGGCAGCAGCTCCGGGGGCAGCGTGCTGGGGATGGGGTAGCCGCTGATCCGGCGGTAAATCAGGTGCATTGCCACGGCGAACTCGTCCCTGTTTAGTCTTCCACGATCAGTGGAGTCACTGAGCGCCCAAATCTGCCCCAGATCCTGCTGGGGCAGGCCGCTCTTGCCAAAGTTCTCAATCGCGGCGCCTCCGTCCACAAAGCCGGTGCCGTGGGACCACTGCGAGAAGATTTCATCGTATTTCGACTTTTCCACCTTGGAGATTGCAGTCTCCACCGAGCCGGACGGGGCAGCGGGGGGCGCAGAGTTGGTGCCATTAAACACCCCGACAAAGTTCTCGATTCCGGGGGTGGCAGAGTTGGTGAAGCCCCACTCGCCCGGCTTGCCGGTGGGCTGAGAGGTCAGGGGGACATAGCCAGTGGCCTGGGTCTGCATGTAGCCGGTGGCTTGAGACTGGAGGGGCTGGGAATAGCCGCCGGTGGTTTGGGGCTGCACACCTGAATAGCCGCCAGTAGTCTGAGGTTGAAGGCCGTAGCCGCCAGTAGTTTGGGGTTGAACACTAGAGTAGCCGCCAGTGGTTTGAGGCTGGAGACCATAGCCACCAGTGGTCTGAGGCTGAAGACCATAGCCACCCGTAGTCTGAGGCTGAAGACCATAACTTCCAGTAGTTTGAGGCTGAACACCATAGCCTCCCGTAGTCTGGGGCCGAAGGCCGTAACCTCCCGTAGTCTGGGGCTGAAGACCATAACCTCCCGTAGCCTGGGGCTGAAGACCATAACCACCACTAGTCTGAGGCTGGGGAGCTGAGTATCCACCAGTGGGCTGGGCTTGCAACCCAGAGTAGCCATAGCTAGTCGCCTGCGGCTGCAGGGGCTGCTGATATCCCTGGTAGCCAGTGGCCACGGGCTGCTGATAGCTCTGGTAGCCTTGGGCGCCAAACCCGGTCTGCTGGGTCGCTTGTAGCCGGTCAAAGTCATTGGGCTGCGTGTCGGGCACTCCAAAGCTGATCTGGTCGACCATGTCGCCAATCTCCTTGAGCAAGCCCGGGTGCAGCTCGCGCGGGACGGGCTCGCCGCGCCTGGCCGCCGCGCACAGGCTCATTGCGAGGCAAAACTCGGGAAACATGAGCGTTCCGCTGCGGGTTGTGTCTGCAAGCTGCCAGATGTCCCCCAGCACGTTGGTGGGGAGCTGCGAGCGCATGAGCACGACGCGCGCTGTATCGCCATTCATTGCGGTCTCTCCGGGCTGTAAACCTGACGTGAACAATTGCCCGAACTGAGCCTGGTCGCTCGGGGTCACAAACGACAGCCGTCGATCGGGCACCGCAGTCATGTGTGTAAGCGTAAATTGGCCACGGAGGCCAAGAGACGCTGCGAGGGCGGCGGCGTGCGCGGCGGCATACGCGGCGACTGGAAATGCAATCTAACTACCTACATAGCATACTTTCTGGTGAACTCCCGCGCCGTTTGCTCAAACTTGGCGCGGTCCTTTTTATACAGATCGGCAATCTCTGGTACCAGCGGGTCGTCAGGATTGGGGTCCGTCAACAGACTGCACAGGCTCAAAAGGATCTTGGGCACCGTCAAGGCGGGGGCCCACTCGTCTTTGAGAAAGTCGACGCAGATGGCGCCCTGCGGGTTGATATTCGGGTGGTAGATGCGGGTCTCGAACGTCACATTAGGCGGCTTGAACGGGTAATTGTGCGGAAACTTGATTTTGAGGAAGAAGCAGCCGTTGGCGTAGGGCGAATCACTGGGCCCCAGAATGGTCGCCTGCCACGTGTAGAGATCGTCGCCAATGGGGCCCGCGCTGCAGTTCTCGGGGGGGTCGAGCTCAAAGTCCTTTACTTCTTTTCTGAGTCGCTTGAGGGCCATGCTAGAAAGATGCTCAAATGGATTACGTGCGCCAGGTTTTGACGGGCCGGGGTTAGGGTCGGATACTGCGGATGCGTGTCGTTTGAGAATCAATTAAAAGCTGCGGCGCCTGCTTATCCCTCGCATGCTGGGCGCGCGCGCGCGCGCGCGTCCCCTCCGCAAACTAATCAAAATAAAAAAAGTGCCATCGTAGCTTCGAGCATCCTCATAGCCGCTGATGACTAACGCGGTCCTATCTTGTCTTGTCCCGTCATGTGCTGAGAGGGCGACACCTCGCTTAACTGGTGGCACATGCCGGGCCTGCACAGGCCGAGTTTATTTGGCTGCTCTGGCTGGGTTTTGGGCAATTTCGCGTCCCACCATTTTTTAAGACTCTCTCCAAATATGTCAAGCCTCACGCCAAAAGATGTTAGTAATGTGACGCATAAATCACCCGACATTTAGCTACATACTTGACTTGTCCACATGGAAAACCTCTTCATGTACGGTGTATCGGGCCAGGACCTCACCGAATGTGAGAGCTTCTTGCACAACCTGGAATCACAAGCCAACACCAACTACGAGGACTCGAGATTTATCCCCTCACCCCAGGAGATTCTGTCTACTCAGGTGGACCCCTACAGCGGTCAGTATGACCAGATCTTTTCTATTGGCGACTGGGAGCGTGATTCCCAGGCCCAGCCGTTGCAGCAGCCCTCACCGCAGACTGTACAGCCGTCTCCGCCCCAGCAACTACAACCGACTCCTCCCCAGCAATTGCAGCCCACGCCGCCTCATAACCCGCAAACGACTCCTCCCCAGCAGTTCCAGCCGTCGCCTCCCCACCAGGCGCCCTCCGTCCCGCAGCACCCGCTCGCTTTCCCGTCTGCAACCAGCGCCCTTCGCTCGCCGCCGGTCAAGAGCGAGAGCCCGAGCGACGACTATGGTGATTACCAGCTGGATGCCCCTGACATATCGATGGACTCCCAGGGCGTACCCAAGCGCCGGGCCCGCAAGACAAAGACCTCTCACAACATGATTGAAAAGCGGTACCGCAACAACATCAACGACAAGATCAATCTTTTGCGCGACGCAGTGCCCGGCCTACGAGACGCAGCTTCTACTACCGTTGTCGATGGTATCCCCTCGATTCGCCTCAACAAGGCGACGGTGCTCACCAAGGCTGCAGAGTACATTGAGCAGCTCAAGAGCCGCAACGCGCTGCTGCAGCGCGAGAACACAGAGCTGAGAGCCAAGTTTACGCGCAGGTACCACTACCCGGCACATGCGGTCCCCGTCCAGGGCCCGGGCCAGGTTCAGGGCCAGGGCCAGCACGGGCCGTACCCTCAACCGCAGTCGCACCAGCAGCAGCAGCAGCAGCAGCAGTCTCAAGCGCCTGTTGCGCAGCACTACATCTCGCAGCCCCCGCGGAGCTCAATCAACTCCAATTTGGCGCTGGGGTGCGCGACCGCCGGCCTGGTGGCTACCGGAAGTATCCTGGGCTCGGGAGACAACCAGTTTCGCGGGCTGAGCGTTTTGCCGTTCCCGCAGCTCGGGTGGCTGCTCGCGCCGAGCAACTCGGCCCTGAAGCTGCTGTTTGTTGCCGCAAGCTGCTTTATCGTTGGTACTATGTGGGTGTCTGTGTTGCAAAACTGGTCGCGCAAAAAGGAGCACTCGGTGGACGTCAACAGCCACCACCACGACGACCGCCTTAGTGCGCGCGCCAACGCCCTCCACCACCTGGGCTGGCCACAGAACCCAGGCCACGTGTTTTACCTGTTTAAGCTGTTTTCGCTCTTTTGCCAGAGCGTGGTCGCGCTCGTGCTCGGCAGCGAGCGCCTCGCCCACCTCAAGGGACTGGTTGGTTTTGAGAGCAGCCCTTCGAGCGGCCTGTACAGTTTCCAGCTGATTGACACTGACCTCGCCAGCACCACCAAGGTGCACTGGGCCCACAGAGCGTGCACTTTCATGCTGGCTATCGTGCATCCCTCGGCCAACTCCAACATGCTGCAGGCGATCCAGGTGCGCCAACTCTCTGCTCGCCTCAACAACATGCGCGTTCTGAACCGTATCTCGGAGGAGCTGTGGAAGCGGTGCGCTGGCCCCGAGCACCTCAAGGCGCTCGCCCAGACTCCGCTAGGCGACGTTGTGTCGCAGCAGTATACGCACATCACCATCACCGCCCAGGGCGTCAAGGTGTCTGACTTTGTGGCCCTCAACTCGGCCGACACCAAGATCATGAGCACGCTAGACTTGGTGGCCTCTTTGCACGCATACCGGCTGCAAGACCTGACGCTGCTGGGGTTGCTGCAACACGGCTCTGCAGACATGTCTCTGCTCAACATGAGCTCGCGTATCGCGCCCCCGCGCAGCTACGCCGCTCTGCGGGTCAAGGGCTTGCAGATGCTTTTGACCAAAGACCAGCAGCAGTTCCAGCAGGTGCTAAACGACATTCGTGCCGACGTCAAGTCGGAGCAGCCGGTTCAAATATCCTTCCCTCGCCTGATTGCCTGCGCGTTCTCGAGATGGTTTGCCGACGAGCACCCTCAGTTTGCCGAGCAGGTGCTGGCGTCGCAGTCGGCGTCGCTGGCCGAGATTTGCAGCTCGACGGCGTTTGTGGCCTACTACCTTGCTCTCAAGGGGCTGCACGAGCGGCAGCTGGGCCGGTCCAATTTGGTGCCGGTGACGCTGGAGCTGCGCGCGTGGTTTGGCTCTGACCAGTTCAAGCAGTTTGGGCTATGTAGCGACCGCAGAAAGGAGCTTGTGGCGGACACCCTTGAGTTTGCTCGTGGGTTTGCTGAGCGCGAGAGCGACGAGGGTCTCGAGCTGAGCGACGTTGAGATTGAGCAGTTTTGAGGTAGATTTATATTTAACATTATTTGAAGGTGATATATGATGGGGGTAGAGGGGCAGAGAGAGAGAGGGGCGGAGGGGCAGAGGGAGAGAGGGGCAGGGGGAGAGAGGGAGAGAGGGAGAGAGGGAGAGAGGGAGAGAGAGAGAGAGAGAGAGAGAGAGTGTGGCTTTACATGAACCCAAGCAGGCAAAACAAAAACTCTATTGAATACGCCTATTGTCAATCCACCCTTCTCCCCCCCCCAAACACAACATGCAACATTCAATACAATATATACCTACATCCACCCATCCAAACCCATCTTCAACTATGCACAAGTGCTCCATCCCAGAGAGGCTCGCACTGTTTATTATCGCTGTCGTGGGCGTGTTTGGCGCTCACCACCTGTGCGCGTCAGTGCACCAGCAGCTGTCGCGGCCGCTGCTGTACCCTGGACAGGTGGTGTGCCAGCAGGTGAACGGCGGCAGCATCTGCTACACGCCGTTTTGTCCCAGCACCTTGCCCCCCTCGCCCGGCGTGCAGGCGCGCACCTTCAATGCCTCTTCAATGATTGCCTGGGGCAAGTGCGGGCTCGGCGACTTTTTGTTCCACCCAACGCCCGCGCCAACGCCGCTCGTCGGGTGGATGGAGCGCCTCTCCCAGGCGATGGCCAGGATCCTCAACTACCTCCTGTTTGGAACGTACTGAAATAGCTCTAAATATTATTGCTTGACAATCTGGCAAAGCAGGTCGCCACCGTCGACGCTCTCGCCGCCCTTGACCTCCATGCGGCTCACCTTGCCGGCCACCGGCGAGGACACAACCATCTCCATCTTCATGGCAGACAGGATAAATAGCGGGTCGCCCTTCTTGACTTCCTGGCCCTCCTTGATGCGGGACTCCACCACGGCGCCGGCCATGGGGGCGCCAATGTCGCCAGGCACCGCGGGGTCGGCCTTGAGACGGGTGGCCGTCTCGACGCTCGACTTGCGGTCCTCGATGGTGACCTTGCGCATCTCGCCATTCAGCTCAAAGTACACCTCGCGCGTGCCGGTCTGCACGCTGAGCTCAGAGATGGCAAGCACCTTGATCACCAGCACCTTGCCCTTGGAAATCTCAACGTGGTAGGGCTTGCCCAGCTCGGGCGTCGACAAAAACAGGTCGGTCGGAACCACGCTCAGGTCACCGTACTGCTCCTTGGTCTTTTGGAACGCCTCAAACACCTTGGGGTACATGATGTAGCTGGCCACGTCGCACTCGGTGATGCCGTTGCCGTACTTTTCCTTGAGGGTCTTTTTGACGCCCTCCAAGTCGACAGGCTTGAGCAGAGCGCCGGGACGCTGTTCAAACTTTTCACGCTTGCCCTTGAGGATGTTGGTACGGAGCGGCTCGGGAAACCCGCCGTAGGGGACGCCCATGAGGCCCTGGAAAAAGTCCAGCACGCTATCGGGGAAGTCAAACTCTCCGGCGCGCTCCTCAATGTCCTTGGAGGTGAGGCCCTTGGACACCATAAACTGGGCCAGGTCGCCAACCACCTTGGAGGTGGGGGTCACCTTGACGATATCGCCAAGCAGCATGTTGGCCTGCTCGTAGGCCTTTTTGGTGTCCTCCCACTGGGCGCCAAGACCCACTTGCTGGGCCTGGAACAGCAGGTTGGTGAGCTGGCCGCCGGGGATCTCGTGCTCGTACACCTCGGGGTCGGGGCCCTTGAGCTCGGCATCAAACGGGCTGTAGAGCATGCGCATCTGCATCCAGTAATTGTCAATGTTGCGCACCCAGGTACGGTTGAGGCCGTGGTCCAGCTCGCCGTCGACAGAGGCCAGGAACGCGCTGATGCTGGGCTGCGAGGTCATACCCGACATGGAGTTGGACGCACAGTCCACGGCGTCGGCGCCCGCGCGAGCGCAAGCAACCATCGAGGATACACCAGTACCGGCAGAGTCGTGGGTGTGCACGTGGATGGGCAGGTCGGGGTACTTGGCCCTGAGCGCGCCAATCAGCTTGGTCGCAGCAGGAGGACGCAAGGTACCGGCCATATCCTTGATACCAAGAATGTGAATGCCCAGCTTGACAATCTCCTCGGCAAACTTGAGGTAGTACTCGAGATTGTACTTTTTGCCGGGCTGCAGCATATCACCAGAGTAGCAAATGGTACCCTCAATCACACCTCCGGCCTTGCGCACAGCGTCAATACCGACCTTGAGCTGCTCAATGTCGTTGAGTGCGTCAAATACGCGGAAGATATCCACACCGGCGTCCTTGGCCTGCTTGCAAAAGTGGTCAATGGCATTGTCGGGCAGCGAGCTGTAGGCGACGCCGTTGGCTCCGCGCAGCAGCATCTGGAACGGAATGTTGGGCACGGCCTTGCGCAGCTGGCGCAGACGCGCCCAGGGGTCCTCATGAAGGAAGCGCATGGCGACGTCAAAGGTGGCGCCACCCCAGCACTCGAGGGCAAACGCGCCCTGCAGAGCGTGCGAAGTAGTGGGTGCAATGGCTAGCAGATCGTAGGTACGAACGCGGGTAGCCAGGAGCGACTGGTGGGCGTCGCGCCAGGTGGTATCCATGACCAGAGTGCCATTGTGCTCGCGCACCGCCTTGGCAAACGCCTCGGGGCCGCTGCTCTCGAGAATGTTGCGCCAACCCTTGGTGCAGGAGGTGGTGATGGCGCCGAGCCCCTCGAGCTTGGGCACCTGCACCGAGCCCTTGAGCTGGGGCTCGCCCCTCATGCCGGCGATCTGCGGACCATTGACGGCAACGTCGCCCAAATACTGCAGAATGCGGTGGGCGCGGTTCTGGAACGGGAACAGGCTAAACAGGCTGGGGGTATCGTCGATGAAGGTGGTCCAGCAGCCGCAGTTGATAAAGGTCTCATTGGTGAGCAGGCTCAACAAAAACGGAATGTTGGTCTTGACGCCGCGGATTCTAAACTCAATGAGCGAGCGGAGCATCTTGCGGCGAGCAGTCTCAAAGCTGCTGCCCAGGCACGAGCACTTGACAAGAAGCGAGTCATAGTACGGGGTGATGACGGAGCCAGCGAACCCGTTGGAGCCGTCGAGGCGGACGCCGTTACCGCCAGCGCTGCGGTATACCTCGATGCGGCCAGTATCGGGCTGGAAGCCCTTGGTGGCATCCTCAGTGGTGATACGGCACTGGATGGCGCAGCCGCGCACGGTGATGCGGTCCTGGGTCAGGCCCAAATCCTCCAGAGTGGCGCCCGCAGCGATCTGGATCTGCGCAGCAACGATATCCACACCGGTGATCTCCTCGGTGATGGTGTGCTCGACCTGGATGCGGGGGTTGATCTCGATAAAGTAGTGGCGGTTCTGCTGGTCAACAAGAAACTCGGCGGTACCCGCATTGACGTAGCCGGCGGTCTTGGCCAGCTTGACCGCATCGGTGAGGATGGCGTCGCGCACCTGCTGGGGGATGTTGAGGCTGGGGGCGATCTCAACCACCTTTTGGTGGCGACGCTGGACGGAGCAGTCGCGCTCAAACAGGTGGATAACGTTGCCGTGCTGGTCGGCCAGGAGCTGGACCTCAATGTGTTTGGGCTTGTCGAGGAAGCGCTCGATAAAGACGGTGCCGTTGCCAAAGGCAGCCTTGGCCTCGGAGGCGGCACGGGTAAAGTTGTCCTCGATCGAGTCGCCCTCGCGCACAACGCGCATACCGCGCCCACCGCCACCAAAGGCGGCCTTGATGATCACGGGGTAGCCGTGCTCCTGCACAAACGCCTGGGCCTCCTCAACAGTGGAGATGGGCCCGTCGGTGCCGGGCACAGTGGGAACGCCGGCCTTGTCGGCCAAGACACGGGCGCTGACCTTGTCACCGACATCGTCAATAACGCTTGCGGGGGGCCCGATCCAAATGAGGCCGGCCTCAACAACCTTGCGGGCCATCTCACTGTTTTCAGACAAAAAGCCATAGCCAGGGTGGATCATGTTGACCTTGTGCTCCTTGGCGATCCTGATAATCTCGTCAATCTGAAGGTACGCGCCAACGGGGGTGAACTGGCCAACGTCGCCCAAAACATAGGCCTCGTCCGCCTTGAGGCGGTGCATGCTGAGGATATCCTCGTGGGCGTAGATGCCGACGGTGGTCATTGCCAGCTCGTGCGCCGAGCGAAAGACACGAATTGCAATCTCGCCTCTGTTGGCGACGAGGATCTTGGAATTGGGCCCCATGACGTTGCTTGCGCTACGCATGGACTCAACGCCAGTCAATTCAGTGAAGGGAACGTCCATCAACAAGTCGGCTCTATGTGAGCGTGGAGGGGGGGCACCGTGTTTCTTTATGCTATCAAGATCAGGGTAAGGGCTAACGCGGGCCTGCAGCAAACGCGGGCCGGCCTGCAGCAAAGCCAGCTCAACCCTAACGGCGCGGGGGCGCGCATGCCGCGCCGATAGTTTCTTTCCAGAGCACAGTTTCTACACAATCTGAGAGGCGGTGGTCAAATTTTGGGCCCACTGCGCCGGGATCAAATACCAAGAGATATTGACCGTTTGCGACCAATTAGACATGCTAGGTCTGACTGACTGAATCGGTGTAAAATTAGCGCAGCTTTATTGCAGCGGCCGGCTATACGCTATGGAATAAACATAAAAATTGGGTAGGCAGAGGAATTAACAAGGCCCAACCGGGGTTGGGTCCCCAAGTTATGCGCCAACCCCTCTGTCGAGCTTGACCTTTTCACTGGTTATCTTGAGAATGAGCTCGTCGCAGCGAGCCAGCAGCTGCTTGCGCTCCTCTGCAACCTGGCGCTCCTCCTCGACCGTTTGCAAAAGCTCCTGCTCGAGCTCCCCAACCATGGCCATCTGGTGCGCCTCGCTCGTGGCCAGCCCCGGCAGCGAGTCTATTAGCAGCTGGATCTGCTGTGCCTTTGTGGTGATGTCCTTGCTGAGCTCCTGCAAGTCGGCCTCGAACTTGTCTGCGGGTAGCGCCTCGTGGTTGGGTTCCTCGACCGCGGGCTCTTTGCCCACGGGCAGCAGCTCGTGGTGCTTGTTTATAAAGTTAATACTGCTGAAGAATTGCGTCACGAGCTGGTCCAGGCAGGTCTGCAGCTGGCTTAGCCGGTCACTCATGCTTACAGGCCTTGGTCGACGAGAGCAGGCTGGCTATAAGGTTGTCTAGAGCCAGATTGAAGCTCGCCTGGGCGCTGCGCAAAACCTGCGGGGGCAGCGCGCTGAATTGCAGGATGGGGTCCCTCGCCTGTGTGCGCCGCAGCTCGCCGTCAAACGTCGTCTGAGCCTTTTGGGTGAGGTCGTACTGCACGCTGCTGATGGCCAGGGACTGACGGGCCTGCGCCAGTTGGAGGAATCCCTGCCGCAGGTGCTCGTGGGCAGCGGCCTGGTGCTGCTGGTACTCGTCGCAGTGGTCGAGGAAGCTGGCGATCGCCTCGTCTGTATCAGTCATGGGCCGGGGCAGGTCCAGTGGGGGATGATCAGGGGAGGGGTGAGCAAGAGGGGCAAACAACTTGAAGCCTATCCATAAACTACCACCACAAATACCACTATAATACCTCTACACCCCTCCTCATCACCCCACGATGACCAACATCAAGGAGCGCCTCTGGGTCGACGGCTGTTTTGACTTTTTTCACCACGGGCACGCCGGTGCGCTGATGCAGGCGCGCAAGTTTGGCACCGAGCTGTACGTGGGCATCCACTCGGATGAGGAGATTGCCAAAAACAAGGGCCCCGTCGTCATGTACCAGCCCGAGCGCGAGCTGGCGGTCGAGGCCTGCAAATGGGCGACGAAATGCATCCCAGACTCGCCCTACGTCACCGATCCGGCGTGGATGGACAGCTTCCAGTGCCAGTTTGTCGTGCACGGCGACGATATCACCACCGACGCCAACGGCTACGATTGCTACCAACAGGTCAAGGACCTGGGCCGGTTCCTCGTGGTCAAGCGCACGCCCAACATCTCGACCACAGACCTCATTGGCCGCATGCTCAGCTCGTCCACGTCGCATCACCTGCCGCCAATCACAGCCGCCAACACCAACCACTTTGTACTGCAGCAGGCCAATATCGACAGGATGGCCGCGTACGCGAGCGACGAGACTGCGCTAGCGCCCCACTCGGCCGTGTACGCACTGACCAACGGGCTCCGTCTGGTCGAGCTGGTGCCCCCCGCGGCGGCGGTCAAGGAGCGCCTCGCCCAGCGCGCCTACTACGTCGACGGCAGCTGGGACCTGTTCCACCCCGGACACATGGACTTTTTGCGCCAAGTGCACAAGCGGGCGCGCGCCGACAACGCCCAGGTCGTGGTGGGCATCCTGGACGACTCCACCGTCAACCAGAGCACCGGCGAGAACTACCCGGTGATGAACCTGTTTGAGCGGACGCTGTGCTGCCTGCAGTGCAAGTACATTGACGCGGTTGTGCTGGGCGCGCCGTTCCAGGCGACCAAGTCGCTTTTGGGGCTGCTCGACGGCATCAATGTCGTCAAGGTGCTGCGGGGCCCGACGCTGGTGACGTCCAACCAGGGCAGCCAGCGGGCGGCTGCAAACGTCGACGCGGCGCTCAAGGATGTGTACCTCGAGATCCCCGCCAGCGAGTACAAGTACATGGAGACGAGCGAGATTGTCACGCGGGTGCTAACCCACCGCCGGCTGTACGAGGAGCGCCAGCGCAAAAAGGGTGTCAAGGCCGAGCACGAGCGGGCAATGAACTAGCTAGAAAAGACTATAAAAAAAAGTGTCAAAACGCACGTGAAACGTATAAATTCCAATGTTTTGGGGGGCTGCGTCAGCATGGAATCAGTGCCGCCGTCCCTCAGCGAGAGGCGCAAAGAGACCCCCGCGGGCACCGATTCGTCCGCCAGCCAGGTGCGGAGCACGCCCTCAAGCACCTCGGTGCACAATCAGAGCATCCTGGTCCAGGACGGGGAGCGCAAGGAGAACAAGGGTCATGCGCACTTTGCCGACGTCCAGCGCCACGAGCGGCCCACTCACGGCAGCACAACCACCCTACGGAGCCCCAGCCCGCGCGTTCAGAGCCCCCTGGACGAGGATGCGCGCGCAAACACCCCGAGCTCGACGTCGGGCCGGTCCACGATCAAGCAGGCGTCGCACCCGCGCATTGCGCACGACGACGGCAAGATCCACATTCTGATCGGGTCGACGGGCTCGCTGCACATCAGCGCGCTCAAGCAAATCATCACCAAGCTGCGAAACGTCTACGAGGACCGCGTGTCGATCCACCTAATTCTGACCAAAGCGGCCGCAAAGATCACAAAGAACCACGAGATCCCGAGCTATATCACGGTATGGCAGGACGAGGACGAGTGGAACTGGCACTCGCGCACTGACCCGGTGATCCACATTGAGCTGCGCAGGTGGGCGGACATTCTGCTCATCGCGCCATGTTCGGCAAACACAATGAGCAAGATCGCCATGGGCCTGTGCGACAATCTGTTGACCAACGTGGTGCGCGCGTGGAACCCGCAGAACCCGATATTTATTGCCCCCGCTATGGTGTCGTACGCCTACGCGAACCCCGCCACCAAGTTCCACCTCAACATCATCAAGCAGGAGATGAAGTGGATCGAGGTGCTCAAGCCTACAGAGAAGGTCGCCGGCTCCTATGGCGGCATTGGGCTGGGCGGTATGATGGCCTGGACCGAGATCGCCGACAAGGTCATCACCAAGCTCGGTGGGTACCTCGAAGACGATGAGGACGAGGATAATGAGGACGAGGCTGCTGCCGACAACAACAAGGAGGCGCTCAGGAAGCAGCACTCGCTGGACGAGAGCGTTGTTGACGACGACGATGACGACGACGACGACGACGACGACGACGATGAGGAGTCGTCCTTTCACGACGCGCTCGAGTCTTAGAGAGTATTTAGCAATTATTCGCGTAATCGCCCGCCGCAACGCACCCCTATTAAGGTTTGGCGCCGCCTCGCCAGAATATAAGCTGACCTGAGACCCGCCAATGTGACAATGCCCCCGGCACCCGCTGCAGAGCAGAGCGAGCCGTGCAACTTTCGCGAGACGCTGAGCCAGTGGGAGGACCGCAACCGGCCGGCGGAGCCCGCCCGCCCTACCAGCCGGCCCGGGTCTGGGCGCCAGGCGGTGGCCACCCCACGCATCGTCCAAAACAAAAACTTTAACCGCTGCAGGGACGAGTTTAACCTCACGGGTACCAGCTTTGAGGGAACCACGTTTGTGCGCACCAACTTTGGCGAGTCGCGCAGGGCCACAACCCGCTTTGACGTCTCCCTGTGCAAGAGCTACACATCGACGCTGCTCAGCGCAGAGCGCCCCAACTGGTGCGCATACGGCGACGCATACACGTGCCCCAAGACAGGCAACCTGTTCAACTATGACGCCATTGTCTACGAGCTGGCGCGGCTGTCGGCCATTGCAGATTTCCACGACAATTTGATGGAGGTTGTCCAGGCGGGGGCCGACTTTGGCCACATTGAGCCCGACTTTAAGCTGGACAACAGACGCGGCTATGTGCACCTTGCCGCCGCCTCGGAATCAGAGCTGTCCAGCCGCGAGCGGCTCGTCGTGCTCGTTGTGAACGCCACGGGGTCTCGGGTCCACGTCCGCGGCGCGCCCGCGGGGCCCCACCCGCTCGTCGATATCACAAAGGGCGAGATCCTTGACCTGATCAACGATCTGGGCAAGCTATACAAGAGCAGCGGCAGCTTCAACAACTTTGTCTTGGCGTACCTCTGCGGCATCCACAGCATGATCTCGGTGAGTGAGAATGGCGTTTCGGGCATTCCCTTTTTCCGTCTTGTCCTAGAAAAGGTCGAGTTTCCGCGCCCCTTTGGCAACTTTGCCAACGTCCCATGCAACAAGCGCATACACACCATGCACCGCCCGGCCATTCGCAACGCCATGTGGTCTGCCGCTATGGTCACAGTGTCTGACCCGGGTAACGCAGGCTCCACCGAGTGGACCCCGACAATCTCGAGCCGCAAGCTCTTTGAAGGAACGCCGCACATCTCGTCCATTTCTCGCGGCGCTAGCAGCTTCTTTCGTCTCTGGTTGATCAATTGCTCTGCGCTTTTCATGGACGAGCCGCAGTCGCCCTCGGAGGCCGTTCTCGCCAGCCTGTTGAGCGCTCTTCGCAAGACCGCGTCGTACTTTAAGGACAAGCCCGCCGATACGTCTGTTGCCGCATGGTATGGAGTGGAGCCTACCCATATTCTCCATCCGTGCCAGATCTACGCCCATTATGGGAGCACCCAGCCGCTGGCGCCGCCCAATGGAGTGCCTATAGACCTGCCTGCGCTCAAGGACCTTGTCGAGATCAGCGGCCCCCGGGCTGAACTACCTGGCCAGTCAAATATTACTCTGGACCTTCGTATGCACAGTGTGCGCAACAATCTACTGCTATGGATCATGGAGGCCGACAGTTCGAGCGCTGCGATTGTGCCGGCACCTCTACGTTCGGACGCGCATGGTCTTCCACTGGCTGTCAATGCGGCGGGCTACCAAAAGGTGACACTCACGGTGGACGTTTGTGGGATTCACGGGCTGCTGGACGAGCTGGCCTTGGGCGGCGACGAGGGCCGCGTGCAGGTCGTTGTGACGCCTTTGAGTGAATGCTCGGACAACTCTGAGGCCACAGCTCACGCCAAAGACAAGGCGGTATACCCCCGAGTTGTTGGCAGCCAAGTGCCCCAGCCTGGAGTGCCAGGTACCCCGTCCGACAGCAATCCAGGTTCCGTCGTAAAAACACCCCGGTTTGGTGCAGAGAAGGCTGCGTTTGGTACGAGGTACCTTTATGATACCTCTGGCAGCAAGCCAGAGTTTCCGTTAGAAACCGCCCTGATTTCTTCAAACGACGCAGATAAAGGCCCGGACGCAGCGGATGATTTCGCCAGCTCCAAAGCTTCCTGGGACGCTGCCGTTGCAGAAGCTGAGGCCTCTGTGGCAGCCAACGTTGAGAAAATCGAGGCGCTCAAGCCCAAGCTGGACTCTTTGAAGGAATTGACAGGCTCCAAAGATTCGGCCGGTGCCAGTGGAACCAGCGCAGCCACCGATCCAATCTCGCAAAGTGTAAAAACCTTCGCAGGTATTTTTGCCAATGCTCAAGCAGATAATTCGCTATGGCAGAACAAGTTGGTGAAAGAAAAAGAGCACGTTGCAAACTTGTTTAGCGTCGCTAAAACAGACCCTTTGGGTCTACTTCAATTCTCCAAGACTACGATTGCTTCGACCCAAGCGGACTCTTTGGCCACGGCGAGTGTTTTGCAGACATTGGAAGTAGCAATTGACGTTGTGCATGCCCGGGTTGCCCCTCAAGCTCCTACCCCTCAAGCTCCTACCCCTCAAGCTCCTACCCCTCAAGCTCCTACCCCTCAAGCTCCTACCCCTCAAGCTCCTACCCCTCAAGCTCCTACCCCTCAAGCTCCTTCTACTTCTGCTTCCACTAAAGCTACACCTGCTCCCGCTAAAGCTACACCTGCCCCTACCGCCCAGGCACCTCACTCCACGCAAGCCGCCACACCCGAAGCTCCCGCCAAGACCGGTAGCGCTGCTCCTGCAGCTAAGCCCGAGGCCCTGCCAGCTTCAGAGACTGCCAATGCAGCCCCTTCTGCAGCCCCTTCCAAACTATTTACCTTTGGAGTGCCCACAGTAACCCAAACAGGTGCTTCCAGCGTCAAAAGCACAACCTCCTCAACACCCTCGTTGTCTACAGCTGGCGGGCCCAAGGCAACAATCAGTGCCACTGCAACCAAGACAGAGCCCAATGCTTCAGTCGGCCACTCGCCCAGCTCGCAGCCTGCCTCCCAAGGCATCGCCAGCAATGCCCCTGTGGCTTCTGCAGCCCCAGCCTCGAAAACGACCTTTTATGGCCTACCTGTCTTTAAGTTTGGCCAAAACTCCGAGGCCAATTCCGCCAAACCTGCCCTGTCTGCGCAGTCTACTACCCCAGCATTTGGAGTCACCACCCCTCAGCCCGCGCCGCTCTTTGGCAGCCCCAAGACTGATGCCAACGCTACTCCATCCCAGCCTTTTTCGTTCTCGCAAACACCAAAGTCGCCCTTTGGATCTGGCTCACTCTGCTCCTCCAAGACTGGCGCCGAGTCGAGCCCGACCAAGTCTACTTTTGGGTCGGGTTCAACGTTGACCTTTGGCTCTGGGGTTCTCTCTAGCTCTGCCGCACCCAAGTCTAGTCTGTTCCAGCCAAGAGCCTCTTCAGACACCTCCTCAGGCTACCTCTCGAGCTCGTCGAACTCCTCGGACGGCTCGCACCCCTCTGCATCGCCGGAATTGGTCACCCCAAATACCCCCAGCGCACCCAACGGCGCCTCAAACAAACAATAAACACCCCAAATAAGTTATTTACTTTTACCCCCACCGCTCGCTACCGCTCGCTACCGCTGACGCATGAGCCTGCTGCAGACAGAGCTGCTCAATCTCGTCGCTCAAAACAAAAAGCGCAACGGCGAGATCAAGCAGAGCGCCGAAAAGTCGCTCGCGTACCTCGAGGCGCTCGACTCGCTCGCCGATCTGTCCGCGCTGCGCGCGCACCCCGAATTTAGCACGCCGTTTCTGCTGGCGTGCACCTCCTCAAACGCCAAATCGTGCGCCTCGGCGCTGCAATGCCTCCAGGTGCTCATAAGCCTCCACGGGCTCGCCGCCTCGCGGCTCGAGGACGTGCTCAACGCGCTGTTTGAGGCGATCCACCTGGGCGTGGCCATCCAGCTCAAGGTATTGCAGCTGCTGCCGCTGCTGCTTTCGGAGCACTTTGACGAGCTCAAGGGCGACCTGCTGTCCAAACAGCTCCAGGTCTGCGTCGAGCTCGGCAGGGATCAAAAGGCCACCATGGTGTCAAACACCGCATACGCCACCCTCCAGCAGCTCATCACATCGCTTTTTGACAACATCAAGACCAGCGACGGTGACAATACCCTCGAGATCAACTCCAAAGTCTACCATGTCAACAACACAGTCTACGATGCCGGCCGCATCCTGGTGGATCTGTGCGACCTCGCAGAGCGCCAGCCCCCGCACTTTTTGCGGGTCAAGCAGCTCCCAATTGCATTTACCCTCGAACTGTTTGAGCTCACCCTCACCAACCACGCAGACGTGTTTGCCCAGCCCGTGTTTAAGGCGCTGCTGAGCCAGAGGATCGTGCCGCTGCTGCTGCGCATGTTCAGCGAGGCCACCAACGAGTTTCCGTTTGTGGTGCGCGTGGCCCGGCTTTTTTATCTGCTTGTTCGCAAGCACCTGTCAGTGATCACCGTGGAGGCCGAGGTGATTCTCAACACGCTCGCCCAAAACTGCAAAAACTCGTCCAGTTTGTGGAAACAAATCCTATGCCTTGAAGTTTATCAGGGCGTGCTGAGCGACACCAGCCTGGTGCTGGAGATTTTCACCCAGTACCGCCGCAACTCCAGTAGCACCCTCCAGGACGCGATCGAATGCTTTAGCGCGGCCCTCGTCAAGTCAAACGTTCCCATGGCCGTGGAGGATCCCACCACAACCGCCATCGCCAAGAGCCTCAACCCAAAGGTCCCATGTATCGACCTCCTCGACAAGACAGAGGCGCCAGAGTTCAACAAGTCCTACTTTTACTATTTAATCATGGTGTGCATCAATTCCATCAGTGACGGAATCTCGAAACTCAGCGCCGCTACGCGCAACTCCCCCGGAGATGGTGCCAAAGTCGTTGAGCTGCTCGAGCAGATCGACGTGCCTCTCACCAACTGCTTTGCGGCCCTGGTGGGTGGCTCCATGGATTTGGACTTATTCAAGGTATTGGTCAAGAGCGTTCAGCGCGGTGCGCACGCCTGCGGAATCCACGGGCTCGCACAGCAGCGCGACAATTACATTCGTATCCTCGTCCAGCACTCGTGGCTCCCCGAGGACGCCGAAGTGCGCTCAAGGCTCTTGCAGCGCTCCATCTTTTGCGTGAGGGCTCTCTTCAACCTCGGGTATGCCCTGGGAAACAAGCTCACAACATCGTGGAGCCTGCTTGTGGACTGCGTGGATACGCTCTCTGTGCAAATTTCGCCCGAGGGATTTGAGCCTGTGAGCAAACTGTTTGGCGGCGGTGACGAGTACGCGCCTATTGAGCTCTCGCTCAAGCGGATGCTCGACCAAACTGCAGACCTCGAGGACGAAGCAATTGTCTACATTACGGACGCGCTCCTGGCCAAGCCGGTGATGCTCAACTTTTCGCTGTGCCAGTACCTCATTCAAACAAACGCCGACCGCTACTTTCGGAGTGAGTTTTGGGACTCGTTCAGCACGAAAATGCTCGCGCACGTGGCAAACGACAAGCTCAACATTTCCGTCCGTCTTTCGGCAATGAGGGCCCTCGATGCCAGCGTGCTCATCACGATGAATATGGCCGAGCAAGACGATGCGTTCAAACGGATCCTCGACACTCTGCACAAGCAGATCCAGCTACCCCAGCACGAGATCCAGCTGAGCGCAGTATCAACCCTCAACTCGCTGCTTGACCAGTTTTCCAGCAAGTTCACCAGCGGGTGGGAGCAGGTGCTGGAGATTATTGCACACGTCTCGCGCACAGAGACGCAGCCCGAGCTGTACAAGACCACCTTCAAGGCGCTGGAGCTGATTTGCCGCGACTTTTTGGAGAATTTGCCCCACTCGTGCGTCTATGACCTGACTCAGTGTTTGGACCAGTTTAGCCGGCAGCATCTCGATCTCAACACCTCGTTCACGGCCACATCGCTGTTTTGGCCAGTGTGCGACTACATCATCAAGGAAGCAAACACACACGACAAGGCAGATGATTGGACAGGGTTTGGTGGTGATCTCGAGGCTCTGGCGCGAGGAGACTCGCCGCACAAGCAGTACGCGCTTTGGCTGAGCACTCAAATCAAGCTCGCGCATATCGCCAATGACCCACAGCACCAAATCAAAACCGGCGCTATCCACATCTTTTTTAGACTGTTTGACGCCCATTATGCGCGCCTACCCGACCCCGTGTGGCAGCAGTGCCTCGAGCTGGTGTTTCCCGAAATCATGAAGGTCGAGGGAGGCGACGAGAACCCCCAAGAGACGTTTACGTTGATCGTCAACGGGATTGGGTCCATCTACACTCGCAACATTCGCCGGTCCGCGGACCACCTATCGCCGGTGCTGGAGTTTTTCAAGCGCTGCGGCGAAACCAGCATGGGTGCTACACTGGCCCAGCTCAGCACCTTGATTGACGCTATTGGGACCCAGGCCTCGCCCGATATCAAAGGAAACGTATGGCAGTTTTGGGTCAGCCAGAACCCGTCCCCAGAGCCCAGGGGCAAGTCCACCACCGACGCGCTTGTGACGCTGGTTGAGATGCTTGAAAAGGTGGACAAGTTTGTTGACCCGACCCCAACTCAGATCGCGCAGGCTTTGGAGCTGCTGGTTCGTATCGCTCAGTTTCAAAATGCTCGCACTGGCCTAAGTGAGCTCCAGCAGGTGGTGTTGAATGGGTTTGAGTGCATTTGGCAAAAGCCCCCCGACAGCGGGAATGTCGAGCAGGTCATTGGGCGTTTGAGCGAGCTATGTGTTTATTGCTTCAAGGAGGACGTGCCCACTGCGCATTACAGCGCGCTCAGCCTCGAGGCGCAGACCCTTTTGCTTCGGTTTCTGCAGGAGTTTAAAGCGCTTGGCCGTACCATGGACGGGCTCGATATTCTCGACAGCACAGTCACTGTCCTTGAGAGGTCCAGCGAGCGGTCGTGCGCCGTGCAGATCTTTTTGCTTCTCATGGACGGTTTGGCAAATGTCGAGGCCCAAGCGCCTGCCCTCACCAAGGGCGGAGTGTCGATCGTGGGAGGCGGCGTTGCGGGCGACAGCTTTTGTGAAGCCATCGACAAGTTCATTGCCATTCTCGAGCGCGCAAAAACAGAGCTTATCTGGCCCGAGTTTATCCAGGCAGTGGCCATCAACTCGCTGCTATATGAACGGGGCTACTACATGAATGAGCGGTTGTTTGAGTGCGAGATCCCGGCCGAGGTCTATGGCACTATTGAGGCCGAGGCGCCTGCGCCGCGCCCGCAAATGGCGTACCACTGCCTGGGCATTCTCCAGCAGCAGCCGCGCGCCGCTGCGCTCTACCACAAGCGCGTCGAAATTGTCCTCAAGCAGACAGTGGGAGACGCCAAGCTGCGCGGCCGTGAACCAATGTCCGAGCTGCTCGAAAGCGAGCTATTATTTATTCTGGGCCAGCTTGAGGCCCGCCGCGACGCCAGCCTCGACCGGCTGCTGCTGCGGTGCATCTCAATCAACGACCCGCGAGTGCGCCAAACAATCGAACGAATTTTAACCTAGATTAGCTTTATTTCGTCCAGTCAATGTCGGGCTGCGGGCCGTTATAATTGGCAATGTCCTTGTAGTGGTCGGGACGCCAAGTCGCAGCGACGCCGGGGAGCTGGTAGAACCGCTTGGTCCAGGCAAACAAATTGGGATAGTCCTGAAGTTGCAGGCCAATCGAGGGCCCGTACGGGATCCTGATTGCGGCAACAAACAAGCGAGTGTCTGCCTCGGTCAGGGTGTCGCCGAGCAGCCACTTGGAGCTGGCCAGCTCCTCATCGAGCTTGCTCAGGGCGGCACTCACGGTCTTTTTGGCCTCCTCGCGAACGCTCTCATCGGGAGAGGCAAACTTGCCGGCGATCTTGTAGACGTTAAACACCACATTCTTCATGACCCAGTCGTTCTTGTCGTCGATCTTGCTGCGAAGCTCCTGGGGGTAGTAGTTGCCGGGCTTTGCGCCAAGATCATCAAACGCTTCATCGAATTGGCGGATAATCTCGGCGCTCTCGTTTGAAACCACCGTCTGCTCCTTGGTGTCAAACAGCACCGGCACGCTGCAGCGAGTAGTCGCGTTGGCGTCACCCTTAAGGTAGACCTCGTAGATGTACTTGTGCTCAGGAAACAGCTTGTCGCCAGTGGTGCCGGGGACCGTCTTGTCAAAGCTCCAGCCATTGGGAGTGGCACCGGGAGCAACAAAGCTCAGATCGATGAACTTGTCGAGTCCCTTGAGTGCCCAGGCAATGTGGGTGCGGTGGGCAAACGGACAGCCATAGTTGAGGTACAAGTGGTAGCGGCCAGCCTCTGCCTTGAACCCCTTTTGGCCGTCGGGGCCATTGCTGCCGTCCTTGGTCAACCAGCTGCGAAAGTCTGTGTTGGGGGGCAGCTCGCTCGGAGGATTCTCTTCCCATTTACCATTCACTAGTTGACCCATGTTGCGGACCACCATTGGCCGCAATCGGCTGTTTATATGTCTTGTCACGTGAATCCCTGCAAGCATGCGGCTGTGGGGAATCGCGCACTATTAAAAATCGCGGCATGCACGCTGCACAATTTGAAATCGGGACCATCTAAAATCGCCGCGGGCATGCATGTCCGGCACTCTGAGCGATCTTGGCACGAGCTGGCACGCCCTCAATTTGGTGGGGTGAGAGGGGATCGGACCCACACTTGTGCATGCGGCTGTGATCGAATACTTTGGAGTTCCTCGGTGCTCAAGGACTGGTTTCCTCGGTACTCAGACTGATTTTCCTCGAGCTCCTCGGTGCTCGAGGGCTTTGGCTAACGCCCCACGACCTGGTCGCTATCACTCCCCAGCTCATTTAAACACAAATGACTGACCCTTGAAGCCCTATCCTACAAAGTCCCAACTCGCATCCTCACATCGCCTAGGCAACCCCAGCTATATATCCCAGGCTGACCACCTCTCGTTGTCACTGACAAACGGTACGTAGTGAAGATGATGAAAAAAACTTTCACAGACCTGTTCTGACTTTGAATGAGGATCATAAAGCACAACTGATCACTAACAGCAGACGGAAATGGTAAAGGCTCTATAAGTTATGTATTCTAATGCGAGGGGAGGTTTTTGGCCTCTTTTGGACTCTGAGATCTCATGTTGGCAGAGCGCTGCGCGTCTCGAGCTTTCCGCCAAACCGATCGTAAATGTACAGCCCAAAAAATGCAATAAGAATACCCCACGACTGCTGCCCTGTGACCTTTTGGCCAAACCACAAAATAGACACCGAGATCACAACAATGCGCTTCACCAGGGAGGCCACCGAGTACGACACTGGGCTGATTGATCCAAGCACCAAAAAGCTCAGCAGGTTTTGGCAGAAATGTGAAAGCCCGTTGAGGGTGAACAGGTAGATGAGGTACCAGCCCGAACCGTTGATGGCGATTCCCTTGCGCAAAAACACATATCCATCGGTGACGAGCCAAATGGGCAGCGAGGTCACAAACGCCAAAGCCGCGCACCAGCCGAGGATGGTGATTTTGTCGAATTTGGGCGCGGTGGCCGTCGTGGCTCCGTGGGTCAACAGACGCTTGGAGTACATGTTTTGCGCGACAAAAATGAGCGTCGAGCACAGGGCCTGCATGATAGCCACGGGCCGCGCTCTAAATTCTGCCGAGCAGGTCATAATCACCCCCACTGTTAGGGGAAACAGAGCGACGTAGGTGGTGTTGTTGTGCTTGGTGCGGAAAATCAGCGCATAAGAGAGCACGGTGAATAGCGGGCTCAAGCTCTTGATGGCGTGCACGAGCGACACGGGGATCTGGGACATTGCCGTGTAGGAAAACAGGTGACCCACGAGCTGGAACATGGCCATGGGTCCTGTCGCGGCCAGAATGTGCTTGCTATAGGGTGGAATTCCCGAGCTGTTGAGCGTTCCTCGGGGGAACGGCGCGGCGAGCGCGGGGAACCGTTGGCAGGCCACGAGCGCCAGCATGGAGAACCCAACGGCGTAGAGAAATTGAATCATTGTCAAAGTTGTTGGGTATGATGCAATATTCAAAATCGATTTTGCAATTGTGTTGGACACAGCCGACGCCAGGTACCACAGTAGACATAGCGCCACGAGCGACCACGATACCGGCGGAGCCAGGTGTTTTGCCACCTCCGCGCCCTGCTCGCTGAACGACTTGGCGCGTTTGCGATCCACAGGCGCGTGATGGTGGTGAGTATGCCCCGTGTGCGACGGTTTTTCGGGGTACTCTGGAAATGCGACTTGACCCATGAGTAAGGAGCGCTCGTGGCAGGGGCCAGATAAGGGCGGCCAAAGTATTTGATTTAGTTGTAGAACGATACAAATTGATGGCTTGCTGCAGCCTTTGAGTCGCGTTCGGCATATCAGCCTCGAGCGGCAGCTGCAGCACGTGCACAAATCGCGGCAACTAGGCGCTAAACAGCCTCTACGCACCACCACCCCAACAATTAACTACACCTCTACACAATTTTAGCCCCCCCACATCAAGACCGCCGCGAGCGCGAAAACGATTACTCATGGACCCCTACACGATGGAAGACGAGGGGATGATCACCAGCGAGGACAGCTGGCGCGTCATCTCTTGCTTCTTTAACGAGAAAGGACTTGTCTCGCAGCAGCTCGACTCGTTTGACGAGTTCATCGAGACAACCATCCAGGAGCTCGTTTGGGAGGACAAGAACCTCGTTCTGGACCAGCCGGCGCAGCACACGACGCCCGAGGACAATGTGAGCAAGCGCTACGAGATCTCGTTTGGCAAAATCTACCTGTCGCGCCCCACCATGACCGAGGCGGACGGCTCGACGCAGTCCATGTTCCCGCAGGAGGCCCGCGCGAGAAATTTGACCTATTCGAGCCCCCTGTACGTGGACATGAAGAAGCGCGTGCTCACTGCGCAGGAAACAGACCCGGACGCCGAGCTGGAGTGGCACCCGGACCCGCGCGAGCCCGAGGAGCACATTTCAAAGTTCTACATCGGCAAGGTGCCCATCATGGTGCGGTCCAAGTTCTGCATGCTCAAGGACCTCCGGGAGGACGATTTTTACGACTTGCAAGAGTGTCCGTTCGACCAGGGCGGATACTTTATCATCAACGGTAGCGAGAAGGTGCTGATTGCCCAGGAGCGCTCTGCGGCCAACATTGTGCAGGTGTTTAAAAAGCCCGCCAACTCGCCCATTTCGCACGTGGCTGAGATCCGCAGCGCCATTGAGCAGGGCTCCCGTCTCATCAGCACGCTCCAAATAAAGCTCTTTGGCAAGGACCGCACCGTCAAGGCCGCCCTGCCCTACGTCAAGGCCGACATCCCCATTGTGCTTGTTTTCCGCGCCCTCGGCGTGGTGCCCGATGGCGATATTCTCGAGCACATTTGCTACGACCAAAACGACTGGCAGATGCTCGAGATGCTCAAGCCCTGTATCGAGGAGGGATTCTTTGTGCAGGACCGCCAGGTCGCCCTCGACTATATTGGCCGCCGTGGTTCGGTCACTGGTATCAACCGCGAGAAGCGTATCCGGTACGCGCGCGATATTCTGCAAAAGGAGCTGCTGCCTCACATCACCCAGCTCGAGGGTTTCGAAACCCGCAAGGCGTTCTTTTTGGGTTATATGGTGCACCGCATGCTGCTGGTTGCTCTTGAGCGCCGCGATCAGGACGACCGTGATCACTTTGGCAAGAAACGTCTCGACCTGGCCGGGCCACTCTTGGCCAACCTGTTTCGCATGCTGTTTAAAAAGCTGACCCGCGACATGTTTAGGTACATGCAAAAGTGCGTCGAGACCAACAAGGACTTTAACTTGACGCTCGCGGTCAAGTCCAACACCATCACCAACGGCCTCAAGTACTCGCTGGCCACCGGTAACTGGGGTGACCAGAAGCGGGCCATGTCCACCAAGGCCGGCGTCTCGCAGGTGCTCAATCGCTACACATTCTCGAGTACCCTATCTCATTTACGGCGCACAAACACCCCCATCGGCAAGGACGGCAAGATCGCCAAGCCCCGCCAGCTGCACAACACCCACTGGGGCCTCGTGTGCCCCGCCGAGACGCCCGAGGGCCAGGCGTGTGGCCTGGTCAAGAACCTGAGCTTAATGACGTGTATCTCGGTCGGGTCGCCCAGCGAGCCGATCATTTACTTTTTGGAGGAGTGGGGCATGGAGCCGCTCGAGGACTTTGTGCCGCACGCCTCCAACAACGCCACACGCGTGTTTGTGAATGGCGTGTGGATCGGCGTGCACCGCGACCCCACAATGCTGGTAGACACTATGCGCAGCCTGCGCCGCAAGGGCGACATCTCGCCCGAGATCACAATTGTGCGCGACATTCGCGAGCAAGAGTTCAAGATCTTTACTGATGCCGGTCGCGTCTACCGCCCGCTGTTTGTGGTGGACAGCAACCCCGAGAGCGCCACCTGCGGCGAGCTGATGCTCAAGCCCGAGCATCTCGACCGGCTGGGCTATGTCGAGGAGAACAACATCCCCCCCGACAGCAAGGACTACTTTGGCTGGAGCGACCTGGTCGCCAACGGCGTGGTCGAGTACATTGACGGCGAGGAGGAAGAGACGGTAATGATTGCAATGACCCCCGAGGACCTGAGCATCAGCGACCAGGCCATCAGCAAGCAGGAGGCCGAGGAGACCATCTCCACTGGCACGCGTGTGCGTACCGTCACTAATGCGCACATGTTTACCCACTGCGAGATCCACCCCTCGATGATCTTGGGTATTTGTGCGTCGATTATCCCCTTCCCCGACCACAACCAGTCGCCGCGTAATACCTACCAGAGTGCCATGGGCAAACAAGCCATGGGCGTGTTTTTGACCAACTACCAAACCCGCATGGACACCATGGCCAACATTTTGTACTACCCGCAAAAGCCGCTGGCGACCACGCGCAGCATGGAGTACCTCAAGTTCCGCGAGCTGCCAGCCGGCCAGAACGCCATTGTTGCTATTCTGTGCTACTCTGGTTACAACCAGGAAGACTCGATGATTATGAACCAGAGCTCAATCGACAGAGGGCTGTTTAGGTCGCTATTCTTTAGGTCCTATATGGATCAGGAGCGCCGCATCGGCATGAGCGTTGTGGAGGAGTTTGAAAAGCCCACTCACAGCGACACCCTGCGTCTCAAGCACGGCACCTACGACAAGCTCGACGAGGACGGGCTGATTATTCCCGGGTCGCGCGTCTCGGGCGAGGATATTATTATCGGCAAGACGGCGCCGATCCCGCCCGACAACGAGGAGCTGGGGCAGCGCACGCAGTTCCACACCAAGCGCGACGCCTCAACCCCGCTGCGCAGCACCGAGAGCGGCATTGTCGACCAGGTGCTCCTGACCACCAACGGCGAGGGCCTGCGGTTCGTCAAGGTGCGCATGCGCACCACTAAGGTGCCGCAGATTGGTGACAAGTTTGCGTCGCGCCACGGTCAAAAGGGTACGATCGGTATCACGTACCGCCACGAGGACATGCCGTTCACGGCCGAGGGCATTGTGCCCGACCTCATCATCAACCCGCACGCCATCCCGTCGCGTATGACAGTGGCGCACTTGATTGAGTGCCTGCTGTCCAAGCTGAGCTCGCTGAGCGGGCTCGAGGGCGACGCGACGCCGTTCACCGAGGTCACCGTGGACGCGGTGTCCAACCTGCTGCGCGAGCACGGCTACCAGAGCCGCGGGTTCGAGGTGATGTACAACGGCCACACCGGGCGCAAGCTGCAGGCGCAGGTGTTTTTCGGCCCCACCTACTACCAGCGGCTGCGGCACATGGTGGACGATAAGATCCACGCGCGTGCGCGCGGCCCGGTGCAGATCCTGACCCGCCAGCCGGTCGAGGGTCGCTCAAGAGACGGTGGCCTGCGTTTCGGAGAGATGGAGCGCGACTGTATGATCGCGCACGGCGCCGCGGCGTTCCTCAAGGAGAGGCTCATGGAGGCGTCCGACGCGTTCCGGGTGCACATCTGCGGCATCTGCGGCCTCATGACGGTGATTGCCAACCTCAAGAAGATCCAGTTCGAGTGCCGCTCGTGCCAGAACAAGACAAAGATCTACCAGATCCACGTGCCGTACGCCGCCAAGCTGCTGTTCCAGGAGCTGATGGCGATGAACATTGCGCCCAGGCTGTACACCGAGCGGAGCGGCATCACTGTGAGATAAAAAAAAATAGATTTATATATTGTAAAGTGCTGGGACATGTGTTGGGACATGTGCTGGGACACCTACTGGGATCGCCTGCTGGGACACCTGCTAGAGCGCTGCCTATGCCTCCGCCTGAGCTCGCTCCTGGCGCTGACGCTCCTCCTCAAGGCTCATGCGCAGCGCCAAAGCAAGCTCGGGGTCCTCGTTGGGATCAAACATGTCGCCAAACTCGTTCGACTCGGGGTTGTTGTCGCACCCCAGCAGCGCCGAGCGCAGCACGGCGTCGCTCAGCAGCATGGTCGGTCCGGGGGGCACCTTGAGCAGGTTGGAGTTGTCGCTGCTGGTCACGGTGGTGATAAACTCCTCGAGCTTCTGCGCGGTGTCGTTGTGCTCCTGGCCAAACAGCACAATGTCCACGGCGATGTTGTTCTTTTTCATGCGCTTTGCCAGCTTGACGAGATCCCGCTCGTCCTCACTGATGGGCGAAGCGCAAAACACAATGATGCGCTGGCGCTGGTTCTTGTTTTGGCGGTGCTTGAGGGCCAGCGCCGCCACCTGTACCGCGGCGCTGAACCGGGCCGCCCCGCTGATCTTTGTGTCGCGCACGCCCACCAGGAACGCCCCAATCTCGTTGACAAACGACGTCTTGACCGTGCCCTCTAGGGTCATGAGGCCCACGGTGCTCTCGGGGTTGTCCCGGGTCTTGCGCGAGAAGATGATGTTTGCCGCCTCAATCTGCGCATCGTAGCGGGTCGGGAGGTAGTCGCCGTTGCGCATGTACTCGCTCGTGTCGAGCACAATCATCGTCGCTTCGAGCACCATCGTTTAGGTCAGTCTAGTCTAAGTCAGCGCGCGGGCTTGTTTATCCCACACTTGATCACATCCACATGGACTGCGAGGAGACCGTCAACCACGTCAACAAAATATTTGACGGCGCAATAGACGAGCTGCAACGGCGCGGCGAGCTCAGCGAGCGTATCCTGCGCGAGCGCATTGAGGCGCGCGTAATGAGGCTCACAAAGGCCCATCAAAGCGCGCCCGTTGTGCTCCCATAGAAAAAAAAGCCTATATACACTATTTCTGGTCTGCAATGTCCTCGTCTGCAAACGCAATCACATTCTCGGCGTACTTGTTGTCACTGTCCTCGCTGAGCTTGAGGCGCGCGAGCCGCTGCTTGCGCAGCTGGTTCTTCGGCAGCATTCCACTGACCGCCCGCCGCAAGAGCTCAGCGCCGCCCTTGCGGTCGCGCATCTCGGCCATGGTCACCTCCTGCAGATTTCCCGGTCGCCCCGAGTGCCACCTGTAGAGTTTGTGCTGCTCCTTTTTGCCCGTGGCGTAAATGTGCTGGCAGTTGGTCACGACAACGTAGTCGCCGCAGTCTGAGCCTGGGTAGTAGACCGGCTTGTGCTTGCCAATGAGGGTGGTGGCGATACTGGTTGCGAGGCGGCCTAGGGGGCGCGCGTCACTCGCAACGTCAATGTGGTGCCATGTGCGGGCAAACCCGAGGGCCGTTTTGCCGATATATTTGCTGCTCGTGGTGGGCATTAATTTTCCAAGTGATGGTGGCGCTGAGTGGCGTGAAGGTCTGCCGCCACATCAGCCTCTCCCGCCACTCTCTCCGCCACGCCCTCAGTCACGCCGACACTCCCAACCCGCCAAGCCCAAATTACCTCACCTTCCACCGGCGCCCCATCTGGATGAATAGCCTCCAGCTGATCGGTTGGGGTCTCTCGATCGTGGCTGCGGTCATTGCGTCCTTTTTTAGCACGTTTGGCGAGCCAAACACATGCTCAATGTCCTATTCGCGGCCAATCTACCACAAATTGGACGTCCCATCGCCCTACTCCCAGGTGGGCGATCGTTACTCGACCCACCTCTACAGAGAAGGAGGCGTTTCGCCGCACTGGGACGGCAAGGGCAAGCTAGGCGGGACCCCTGTCGTGTTTATTCCCGGCAACGCAGGCTCATACAGCCAGGGCCGCTCAGTCGCCTCCCTGGCGGCAAATCTTGGCAAAGAGCTAAACTCTGAAACTGAGTTTGACTTTTTCCTCATACACTTTGACGAGGACTTGAGCGCATTCAGAGGCAAGACCCTCGTCGACCAGGCCGGCTACGTCAACGACGCCGTCTACCACATCTTGGGCCTGTACACCGGGCCCAACGCCCCTCAGGCAGTTACCCTAGTATGCCACTCGATGGGCGGGATTGTCGCGCGCACAATGATTACCCTGGACAACTATGTGCCCAAGAGCGTCAACACCATCTTCACCCTCAGCACTCCGCACCTTGTGCCGCCATTGACCATGGACAGGGGCGTGACTGAGTTGTACGACCGGGTGAGCCAGTTTTGGCGGCAGTCGTTTGACCCTGCCGAGGATTCCCGCCTCGAGGACCTCACGCTGGTCTCAATATCCGGCGGCCACACCGACTACATGGTGCCCCCCGAGTACACTCCCATCTTTAGCATTCTGCCCCAATCGCACGGGATCTCGAGCTACTCATACTCCATCCCCGAGGTGTGGCGCGGCCAGGACCACCTGGCCATTGTGTGGTGCTACGAGTTGCGCCAAGTCCTGGTCGAGTCGATGTTTGCCGTGGCCAGCGCCCATCGCCCGCAGCGCACGGTTCCTCGCCACGAGCGTATCGAGATTCTCAACCAGTACTACAAGAGTCCGATTGACGATCTCCGCAATATCAACAACAAGCATGCCTTGCTCTGGTCCGCAGCGTCGTTCAAGGACTCGTTCCCCTCGCCCATTGGTGCCCTTGCGGTGGTCAGTGCCGATGATACCGCCCCCGCAGGCACCACCAAGCTTGCATTTACGTCGTCCGATGCGGCGTTTGTGTCGATTTTCTCGCTCTTGAGGGGCATCGAGATCCCCATCTCGGCAAAGTTCACAGACATCCCCATCCCCGCACTCCAGTCGAGCCTTTTGGCCTTGAATGTGAGACTCAGGTCCCGTTCCACTGCTGCCTTTAGGCACTGGGTACCCAGCACCGGCGAGTCGCGCTGGTACTCGTCCAACTGGGCGACAGTGTTTTGGTACTCCAACTCGCCCTACGTGCCCTACCCGGTCCACCACGACTGTCTGCATTTGCAGGTTGTTGCGCCCGAGCACGATCTTTCGTCGCCCATCCTGCTCAGCGTGTCCATCAACTGGTGGGCATCACTGGCCAACTTTGCCCTAAGGTACAGAACCACCGCGCTCTGCTTCCCGGCGGGCATCGTCATGCTGGTCGTGCTGGTCCAGCTCCACAGCACCTTTAGTGGTCGCTACATTTCGTTTCGCGTCTCGCTACACACGCTCATCAAAAACTATTTTCTCGCCCTGCTCTTGGCAGCAGCAGTCATTCAGTACCTGCTCTCGTTTAGCGCCTTTCGCAATATCGTGCGCAGCCTCCAGATCCCCAGCGAACGCGAAAACATCAAAGCTCTGCGCTCATCCAACTTTGACATTGCCGACCTGTTTGCCGGGATCGACGAGCCCGCGCTGGTCATTGTTGCGCCTCTGCTAATAATTGTGTCGACGACATTTGTCGTTTTGATCGATCACATCTTTTCCTGGCTCAGCCAGTTGGTCATTGTGCCAGTGAGCCGGCTACTCTCTCGCTCGCCATCATCACGGCCCCCCTCGGGCCCCATTTCGGGCCCACCCTCGGGGTTGCCGCTCGGCTCGTCGCCTGGGCAGATCCTCAAGTGGCTTTTGCTTGGTGGCCTGGTACTGCTCGTCCCCCACCAGTGCGTATTTGTCGGTGCAGCTCTCTACCACATTTTGCAAACAACAGACGTCAACTCGTGGAAGTACAGCGTCGCCATGGTGCTGTTTTGGACTGCCGCCGTGGACGTGCCCATTCTGGCGGTCTGGTTCCGCAACCTCAAGCCTGCATTCGAGCTCCAGCTCGCAGATTTAATCAACATTGCATCGAGTGCGCCCTCGGTCGTGTACGTGTACCTCATCAACCGCGGCGACAGCCAAAACATGTACCCGTGCGCGTGCCCCGCGTGGATGCGCATCGGTACCTACACCTTTGTGGCCTACTTTGGCTACTATGCCCTGGTGCATGGGTTTATGCACACATTTGCAATGCACTACTTTGCGAATTTTCTCGCCGGCTGGTTCATCTTCATCGCGAGCGTGAATGACAGTACTCTGAAGCGGCACAAGGATTAATTATTTATCTGTACCTACTGATGCGCACCTACTGTGTACCACACGGCCCGCACCTCCACCCAGCAGGTCACGTGACCGCGATTATATCAGGCGCGAGCCGCCGGTCTTTTCGTCATTAAATTGTTACAGCATTATTTGGTGAATGAGGGCAGCTCCTACTGCCACTATTCCTATCAAAATGCTCAGAAAAAAATAGCTTTCAAAGAGTGTCCCGGATCTAATGAAACGGACATGAGGTGCAAGCAGATATACCTAGATAGCAGAGCCCTTGGTCGCCACGACGCCTCCAAACGCCTCTAAACGCCGCCTCTAAACGCCTCTAAACGCCACCTCCAAACGCACACCCCTGACGCCACGCCCGTTGCCACGGCGTATATCGTATTATAGTTGAGTCACTTGTATGCAGCTCGGATGATTGGCTGCAGGGAATTCTGCGCCTTGCAGATACTCCAGTCGTCTCGCACATGTACAGTTAGCCCCCCCTGCAATAGAAACGCCAAATTTCACCCTCCGTTCCCGGCCACCACCCTGCCCTCCCCTCGTATAGGCATCCCCCGCGGTACCCCGGGTCACGTGCGATTTCGTAGATAGTGGATACCTCTAAACAGAAAAAAAACGATTCAACTGCATCCCATTGCAATGACTCAAACTGTCAATTCGAGTTGGGCCGCAGTGGAGCAAACTGTAGACGGTTTGGTTTCAAAAACGTTTGCCGTTTCTGCTGAACCCCAGGCGTCCAAGGTCGAGCAGATTCAGGCCGACCCCTTGGGTCACGTAGCGTCGTTCCTAGAGCAGAACCAGCAGACTAGCGTCGCCCTGGTCACTCCTGTTGACCAGTTGTTTGCTGGCATCGGCTACCTCCACAAGCTGCGCGGCTCGCCGGTAGTTATTCACGCTGAGCTCGGTTCCGACTATGGCATTGTGTCTGCATTGCGCCACTCTGGCCTGGTATTCTTGCAGAGCTTTGGCCCTGAGGACTCGCAGGATATCGCAGTGGCTGCTCACGTCGTCTCGCTTCTCTTGAACCAGCCCGTGGTTCACTTCTTCCCCAAGATCCAGCGTGAGGCCCCCTTTAAATGGTCTCGCGAGGCCCTTGGCGACGTTTTGGCAAAGATTGCCGTCAAGGGTGTTGATGTTGCTGCTATCGGCGGCCAGGGCTCCCCCGAGGCGCATGCCTCTGTTGACGAGGCCGTCACCACTGCTCTTGGTCTGGTTGGCTCTTACAATGCCTTTGAGTACCACGGTGATGCCGCCGCCACAACCGCTTTTGTTGTGCTTGGCAACGTCGAGTCTCTGATTGAAGCCGCCACAAAGGCCAAGGTCGGTTTGGTGACAATTAGGGTGTACGCCCCCTTTGACGCGGCTGCCCTCGTCAAGAGCCTGCCCACCAGCGTCAAAACGCTTGCTGTTTTGGAGCAAACCGCCGTGGTCACCACCACCTGGCTCTCGCTCTTGCAGGATGTCCTCAGCGCCGAGAGCTTGGAGCCCCTTGAGCAGGTTGTCTCGTTCCAGCTGGGTGAGGCCACCGCTGATGAGATCGTCAAGCAGGTCCAAGCCACTTTGAGCTCCGAATCTCCTGCTCAGGGCACCTTTATCGGGCAACCATTTGCCTCGGTCACCGCTCAGTCCAAGTACGTCGAGAGCGCTCAGGAGCTCGAGTCTGCCTACTACAATGTCCTGTCACAGCTTTTCCCTCACTTGAACATCCTCAACAGTGGCAAGCAGGCCTCGCTAGAGACTCTTCCCGAGTATGGCTATGGTAACTTTTTGGCCAAGAATGACGCCAGTAAAACCAACTGGATCGTTGGTTCCGATGCATGGTCCTACGACTTGGGCAACTCGGGTTTGTACAACGTACTGCGCTCCAAGGCCAACCTCAACATGCTCATTATTGACTCCACTCCTCAGTCTGAGATCAAGGGCGCCTTCCAGCGCAAAAAGGATATTGGTTTGTACGCCATGGGCTTCAATGATGTCTATGTTGCCTCTGTTGCTGTCTACTCTAGCTACACCCAGCTCTTGCAGGCCTTTATCGAGGCCGAGAAGTTTGACGGACCTTCCATTGTGGTTGCGTACCTGCCCTACACCAACGTTTACAAGGACGATGCCTTGGCTGTGCTCAAGGAGACCAAGCGCGCGGTGGACACCGGCTACTGGCCCCTTTACCGCTACAACCCCAAGCTCGAGGGCGACGACCAGTTCATCCTGGACTCTTTTACAATCAAGCAGAGCCTTCGCAAGTTCCTCGACCAAGAAAACAAGCTGACCCTGCTCAGCCGCAAATCGCCCCAGTTTGCCCGCGATCTCGAGGGCGGCCAGGGCGCCGAGGTGCGCCGCGCTCAAGCGCAAAAGGCCACCAAGGCATTCTCTGATCTGCTGGATGGCCTCAGCGGTGAGCCCCTTTTGGTGTTGTTTGCCTCTGACGGTGGTCAGGCCGAGAACGTGGCCAAGCGTCTCGCTACCCGTGCCAAGGGCCGCGGCCTCAAGGCCGTTAGCGCTGCATTTGACGACTTTACTGCCGAGGATCTGCTCAAGGAGCAGAACGTGGTCCTTGTAACCTCTACTGCCGGTCAAGGTGAGCTGCCTCAAAACGGTCGCAACCTCTGGGAGTCTCTCAAGGGCGGCGAGTTTGACTTTTCCGGCGTCAAGATTGGTATCTTTGGTATGGGTGACTCTTTGTACTGGCCTCGCAAGCAGGACAAGCACTACTACAACAAGCCCAGCAAGGACCTGGACGCCAAGTTCCGCGAGTTCAAGGCCCAGGAGCTTGTGCCCCTCGGTCTCGGTGACGACCAGGACCCCAACGGCTGGGCCACTGGCTACGACGAGTGGGAGGAGCTCCTGTGGGCTGCTCTTGGCGTGGACAAGGTCGGTGGTGCCGAAGAGGCTGCTCCCATCACCAACGAGGTGATGAAAATCGAGTCCAACTACCTCAGAGGCACGATCGCCCCCGCCCTCAAGGACCGCAGCACCGGTGCCATCTCTGCTGTTGACCAGCAACTCACCAAGTTCCACGGTATCTACATGCAGGACGACCGCGATATCCGCGACGCCCGCAACGCTGAGGGCCTGGAGCCCGCCTACTCGTTCATGGTGCGCGTGCGCCTGCCCGGCTGTGTCTCGACGCCCGAGCAGTGGCTCAAGATGGACGAGCTGAGCGACAGCCGTGGTAACGGCACCTTCAAGATCACCACTCGTGGTACCTTCCAGCTTCACGGCGTCATCAAGGAGGACCTCAAGCCCGCTATCCGCGGTATGAACTCGGTCCTGCTCGACACGGTTGCCGCCTGTGGTGATGTGGACCGTAACGTTGTTGCCGCCTCGCTTCCCGGTAACGCCAAGGTGCACAGCCAAGTCGTCAAGGCCTCGTATGATCTGAGCGAGCACCTCTTGCCCCAGACCACCGCCTACTACGAGATTTGGCTCGAGGGCGAGGACCCCAGTGACCAGCCCGGTGACCGCGAGGCCTGGGAGGGCCGCAAGGACGGCTGCAAGAAGAAGACAAAGGAGCTCGTCGCTTCGTCCAACTTTGTTGACCACGAGCCCCTCTACACCAACATCTACCTGCCGCGCAAGTTCAAGATCAATATCGCCGTGCCCCCCTACAACGACGTGGATGTCTATGGCCACGATATCGGCCTGGTTGCCATTGTTGAGGACAATGAGGTCCTGGGCTACAATGTGAATGTTGGCGGTGGCATGGGTACCACCCATAACAACAAAAAGACCTACCCCCGCACCGGTACCTGCATTGGTTTTGCCCCCAACGACAAGCTGCTCGATATCTGCGAGAAGGTCATGCTTGTGCAGCGCGATAATGGAGACCGCAAGAACCGCAAGCACGCCCGTCTCAAGTACACGGTGGACGACATGACCCACGAGGGCTTCAAGGCCGAGGTCGAGAAGTACCTGGGCTACAAGATCGAGCCCAAGCGCGAGCACGTGCCCTTCACGACAAACGTCGACACCTACGGCTGGGTCAAGGACGAGGATGGACTCAACCACTTTACTACCTTTGTGGAGAATGGCCGTATTGAGGACACTCCCGAGCTTCAGCACCGCACCGGTTTCCGCGAGATCGCGACCTACCTCAAGGGCTCTAAGGCCGAGTTCCGCCTTACCGCCAACCAGCACGTGCTGGTGTCCAACCTGACCGATGCCCAGGTGCCCAAGGTGAAGGAGCTCTTGCAGCAGTACAAGCTCGACAACCTCAGCTTCTCTGGTCTGCGCCTGTCCAGTGCCGCCTGCGTTGCGTTCCCCACATGTGGCCTCGCGATGGCCGAGTCGGAGCGCTACTTGCCGGTTCTTGTCACCAAGCTCGAGGCCATTCTCGAGGAGTACGGCCTGCGCCACGACTCGATTGTGATGCGCATGACCGGCTGCCCCAATGGCTGCGCGCGTCCCTGGCTCGCGGAGATCGCGCTCGTGGGCAAAGCATACGGTGCCTACAACCTATACCTGGGCGGTGGCCACGTTGGCGAGCGCCTCAACAAGCTCTATCGCAGCTCGTTGAAGGAGGACGAGATCATCGACACCCTCGCGCCGATGTTCAAGGCGTGGGCGCACGAGCGCCACCAGGGCGAGCCGTTTGGCGACTTTGTGATCCGCAAGGGAATCATCAGTGCGACCCGCGAGGGCAAGGACTGGTGGGAGAACGTTGAACCTGGTTTGGAAGAGTAAATCTAGATCTAAGTAATTGAAAAGCTCTCGTGGAGCGAAAATGAGTATTTAAATGGAGATTGTTTGAGAATCGCTGAAGCCACCGCCAGCCTCAACTCACACCAACGCTCGCCACCTGCGCGCCTTACATGATCCCGTCTGCTCAAGCCAAAACCCTCAAGGGCCGCAACGCCGATTCGCTCTCATTCCAGGCGCCTACCGCCCAGCAAGTGAACGGCGCGCACCCCCTCGAGGCAAGGATCCGCGGCTGGGACGCGGCCCAGCACGACCTGCGCCTGGAGTCGTACCGCCGTAACTTTGGTGCCGCCGAGCCGATCCGTCGCACAATGGAGCTCGAGATCGTCGAGAGGGGCGTGAGCGGCGTCCACGCAAACATCCTGCGCAACAAGGAGATGCACATTGACTGGGAAGACGTGTACCCCGACGAGGTCGTGGGCGACGTCCACAGCCGCCTGAGCGCCACCACCCACCTGAGAGAGCTTTAGCTGGTCTTTGCCGTCTCTTTATCTATATTATTGGCGCTTAATCTTAGCCGTATGTATCTAGAGTGTCTTGCACCAGCGGGCGCGCGCGCCATTTCGCTTCGAGACGCTTGTGCGGCGGGCCTGCGCGCCCACCGCGGACTAGCTGATTTTCCAACCGGCGCGTTTTCCCTTGTTTCAGCCGTTCCCCGCGTTTAATACCATCAGCAAAGGGGCCCACATTACTAACTTTTTCACCAATGTCTGAAATTGAATCGTACGCAGCTCTCAGCCCCGTCAAACCCAGCCAGAATGACCTACTCGCCCTCCAAAAGGGTCATGCCGTCCTTTCTCCAGATAGAATGCTCCAACTTTTCACTCAGATGCGCGACAACGACATGCTCCAGAGCCCGCTCCACGATCATCCCGAGTTTAAGGGCCAGCCCTGGCTGGATGTAGACTCGAATGTGCCCTATTCACTGCGCCCACGCATCCCTCCCCCCGAGGAGGCCGCCGAGGAGCCCCTAGCGCAGTCCCCCACCCAGCACTTTCAGCAGCCCACTTTGCACGCTGCGCAAGGCATGCACCCAGCACAGCCAGCACGCGTCGATTCACAAAGCAGGCTGTTTGATTCGTCCATTTACGGCCGTTACCAGCAGCAGCAGGGACTACCCGGGGTCATGGCGGGCACGCAACCGGGTGGGTCGGCAGATCAGGCCCAAAATTGGGGCTACCCGCCGGGATTCTCGCCTGCTGTTTCTGCATCGCCGGTTTATGTGCCTGTAGAGTCCATCCAGTGGATCTACACAGACCCCAACGGGATGCACCAGGGCCCCTTTGGCAGCTCTGCGATGAACCAGTGGTTTGTTAGCGGCTGGCTTCAGGACGAGCTCGCGGTAAAGCGTCTAACTGACTCTGAGTTTGTGCCCATTGGCCTGCTCAAATCGAGGCTCGAGACTGACAACCCCTTCAGCGTCCAGGCTACGCAGGAGCAGTGGGACTCTGCCTTCAAACCTCAGCAGGCTCCTCAAGCCCCGCAGCACCCGCAGGTCCCGCAGGTCCCGCAGGCCGCGCAAGCTCCCTTGCAGCACCCCCAGGTGGCCCAGCTCCAGGCTGGCAGCAGGTCTGGCACTCCCTTTGGCTGGAACTCGTCGGTGTGGGGTGGCGGTCTCCAGCCGTCGCTCTCGCAGGTCTCTTTGACCCAGTCCCAGCCATCGCTATCCCAGGTCTCGCTTGCTCAGTCTCACCACATGATGCAGCCCTCGCTGTCGCAGGTGTCGCTGGCCCAATCCCACCAGCAAGTGCATGAGCCCCATCTCGAAGACGGCGCTGAAGACGAGCACCCTGTGAGTGGGTTGCTGTCTCAGCTCGATATTCAGAGCGATGACGACGACGCTGAGGCCGATGAGCAGACCTCCTTTGAGAAGAGCGCATCTCCGGTTGTTCCTGTCGCACAGACCCTTCCTGCGCCCATCGCTCCCATTGCTGCTCCCTCTGTGCCTAGTGCTGCCCCTCGCGAGCCCGAGCAGCACACCAACAAGCCTGAACCCTCGGCTGAGCACGAGGCACCCAGCACATACTTTGAGTACGAGCAGGAGCCTCTGGAGGAGTACCAGCCAGAGACTGTGGAGCAGCAAGAGGAGGTTGTTCCCTGGGCGGCCAAGCCCAAGCGCGCGGTGTCCCTTGCCGAGATTCAGGGCGAGGCCAAGCGCAAGGCGGAGCAGGCAAGGCAGCAGCAATTGCAGCAGCAGCAAGCAGCCCAGCAGCAGCACTCGCGGGCCTCGCACCAAGTCCAGTACACCCAACTGCCTCCTCAGCTCGCCAGCAACGGCACCTCGGGTAACGCGTGGGCCACCCCCGTTTCTCAGGCTCCCCGGCGCTCAGTCGCTGAGATCCAGCGCGAGCAGGCCCTGGCACAAAAGAGCAAGGCTCCTGCTGCACCAAAGCCCGTGACTGCCTGGAGCGGGGCTGGCTTGGAGGCTAGCCGTAGGGCGCCCGCTTCTGCTCAGCCCGCTGCGACCTCCAACGCTTCTGCCGCCGCAAGCCCCTGGCAGACTGTGAACCGTAAACTCAAGCCCGCGGCTGCTCCATCTGCTACCCCGCAGCCCGCCCATCCTGCGCAGCCTCCTAAACCTGTGGCCGTTCGCGCCCCTCAACCGATGAAGCCGGCCAGCCGCACTGACGAGCTCATTTCTTGGTGCAAAATCACCTTTAAACAGAGCCTCGCCAAGGATGTCAATGGCGAGGACTTGCTGAGCCTCTTTTTGACCATCCCTGGCACGGCCGATGGAAAGGAGTTTATTGCCGATAGCATCTACAGCTACTCGGCTACGTTGGATGGACGCCGCTTTGCCAACGAGTTTATCCAGCGCCGCAAGCAGGCAGAGAGCGACCTTAAACCTGGCGAGACATGGAACGATGTTCTGTCTCACGCCAGCCCCAATGCTGAGGTTGATCCGAGTTTCCAGGTCGTCACCAAGAAGCAGCGCTATAGGCAGATTGCCCGCCCTGAGTAGGTGTAAAAATGTATATATTTCTAGCATTGCTGTGGAACTCGCGCATTGTGGCATGTGCGGACAGCCAAACTACCCAAAGACCAAAGACCAAAAAACTCCAAAAAAGACCTGCAGTACCTCCCGTTCTCACGTGGTCTCCCACCGTAATACTGAATGAGGCTCTAAGATGCTTAACTATGATTGATCGGACGGGAAATCGTGCTTATCATCTTGATGTGACCGCAGGCGAAGGAAAATTTGGTATTCCCACCCGTCTCTCAGGTCCAAAGTTGGCAAAACAGTACTTTTGTACAAGTAATTAGCCGAGTTAATCACTTTTTCCGTTTTCCTAGTTCAAAACAAAAATTCAATGTATTAGTCATCGTTGGTCGGCCAGGCTGTTTTTGAGTAGAACTCGTGTGGGCGATACTCTTTAAAGACCAGATTTTTCACTATAAATTTCCATATTTTACTGGATAAAGTGCAGCATTTGCGCAAGAAAGCGGGACGCCGTACTTCAGGCCTATGTTCTTTCTTAGGTCTTGATTTATGGCTGCAATGGCTATATACTTGAATGATTATGCAAAAAAGCACGCAGAGATCTCTTTTGAGTTTTGATGCTTGCCTTTCACGGCACATCTCTGCGCATCGGCGCGAACGAAATGAGACAAATCATAGCAGGCACTGTCGACGCAAACACCAATTGAAGCTATCACAGGGCTCTGGTATAGACATATCATCACTTTGAGTAAAAGCCGTTGCATCCATGCGATAGCCTTACGCCTTGTCAAGCTCATGCAGTGAGCCAATTGGTAGGGTTGCCCACATTCGCTCACTGGCAAGCCAGCTCAACCTTGTGTGTGGGCATTGGCAAACTTCTGGGCCATTTCAAATGCAGAACCATCTCCTTTCATCTCGAGTAACTTGAGGTCCTCCTCTTCCATATTCATTATCAATTTGGGTAGCACCGTTAGCGCTCCCAGGCCTAGCACTGCGAACAACACCATCTTGTCGGAGTAAATGTCACGAAGCCGGGGTTTTCTACGCTCGTGCAGATTGGCACGCCTCGTGGGGCTGAATTCAATCGGGTGGCTAGCTTCATGCTCAATGCCATCGGCCTCAATCCTAGTGACTGAGAGCTCTCCTTGATCAAGCTTGAGAATAAAGTATCCAGCATCATTGAGAGTTGTCGAAAGCAAGCTAAGCTTGTATTCGCCATCGAGCACGTCGCGAAGTGCAAAATTGCCCTTGGACGATATCAGCTCCTTTTCGTAGGTCGCATCGTTTTCAATCAAGACAGCGGTAGTCTGAACATCTCTGGATTCAAACCCCGTCACAAGCCCCTTGATAGTGTAGGCGTAGGCTGCGTTAAACAGTAAAGCCAGCAGCAGCATGATTAATTGGAGACCTTGGAGCCGGGTCGATGTTTGGCTTTACGACTTGGGTAGCAAATTTCAATACATAATTTAAATCAAATTAAACCAAGGATTCAGGCGCACGGCAGCATTCTCCGTGGCAGTGCTGGCGTGGCTATTGGTTTCAGTCACAGTCTTGGAGGTGATAGTGGCATTGGTACCGTTGGTGGTGTGAATCTTTGCAGTGGTGGAGCTGGAGGCCTTGACAGAGCTGGAGGCTTTGGCAGAGATACTGAAGGAACTGCTGGAGGCAACGCTGGCCACGTGAGTAGAGACAGCAGTTTCAGTTGAAGACAGGTGTGTGCTGGAAGAGCCGCTGGAAGCAGCCTCAGCCGCCGATGTGGAGGCGTCGTCGGTCCAATCACCAAAAGAAACGACCGAGGCAGTAGAGGCGGGGACCGTGTAAGTGTTTGACGAGTCCCATCCTTGAGCAAGGGCAAGAGCAGAGAGAGAGGCGACAACAAGAGCAGAGTACATTTTTTTGAAAGGTGCAAAGCAGGCCGGATGGGTGTGCCTTTATACTAGTGCAACATTCACTCCCCTGCGCCCCGGTCGTTTCAACCTGTCGTACGGCGCGTGCAACAATGCGCGCCGGGCGTTCCTGCATTATGCGCGCGCCCTGGCAGAATTAATCCGAGACAATTTTCATAGATATAATATGCTGCTTTTGAATTTACATCTTAATTAAACGCATGCGAGCTGCGCGCCATGGTTGGCGAGGACCTCGAGATGGCGTCGGTGAAATAAAAGTTGGTGACGGTCTTTTTGAACTGTCCCGAGGCGGAGCCGCCCTGCTTTGCAAACTGCTTGGCAGTCAAGAGACCGAGAGTGGTGGTCTCGAGGGCGTCGTGCGAAAGCAGGTTGGGGGAGACCTCAAACAAGCGCTGGCGGATCTCGGCGTCAGTCTCATAAGGCAGGGGCACCTCGAGGACATCGGAGACGGCCTTGATGACCTTCCAGTCCTCGCGAGCGGCACCAGGAGGCCCCACAGCGGCGCGGGTTTGTTGGGCACGGCCCTCTGTGTTTACAAATGTGGCGACCTTCTCAGTGTATGCAGCGCCGGGCAGAACAACGTCGGCGAGAGGAGCGCCAATATCTCCGTGGTGGCCCTGATAAATAACAAATGCATCCTTGGGGATCTTGGACGCGGTGATCTCGTCGGCACCCAAAAGGTAGACAACCTTGGGGGTGACACCCTCGGCGGAGGCAGAGGGGGCAAAGCCAACATCGTAAGCGCCAGCACGCGAGGCGCTACGCTGGAGAGTGCTCAACCCGTTCCACGAGTCGCTCACAAGATTGGGGTTCTCGGCGCCAAACTTGCCAAGGGTGGCGTAGATCGCAGCGGCGGACTCGTGCTGAGCGACCGCGGAGCCAACAATGACCAGGGGGCGCTTGGCCTTTTTGAGGGCCTGGCCAAACTTGCCATTGAGAGCCTTCTCGAGAGCAGACGCGTCGGACCCAAGCGCCTCATAGTCAAAGGTAGACTCAAAGTCCTCGCCAACGAGACCAATCTGGACATCGTTGTGGAGCCAGTGCTTGCGCAAACGGCCGTTCAAAACAGCAGCCTCGTGGCGGGGGTTGGTGCCGACAAGCAGCACAACGTCGGCCTCCTCCACGCCCTCGATGCTGGCGTTGAACAGGTACGAGGCGCGGGTGTCGACGCCGTGGGCGAGTGGCCTGTCACCACCGGCAAAGTCGTGTGTAAGGTTTTCTGAATCGAGGCGGTTGGACAGGTCCTTGAGAGCAACCAGAGACTCAACATCCACAAGGTCGCCAGCCACGGCCTGGAACTCATTCTGCTTGAGAGAAAGCTGCTGGACCTTGGAGCGGATCAAGAGCAGCACATCCTCCCAAGAGGCCTGCTTGAACACGCCGTCCTCCTTGATCAGGGGCACTGTGAGACGCTGGGTGTTGAGGCCATCCACGGCAAAGCGGGTCTTGTCGGAGATCCACTCCTCGTTCACGTGCTCGTTCAGACGGGGGACAACCCTAAGCACGCTTTGGCCACGCGAGTCAACGCGAATGTTGCTTCCAAGACCATCAAAAACGTCAATCGACTCGGTCTTTTTGAGCTCCCAGGGGCGGGCCTTGAAGGCGTAGGGCTTGCTTGTGAGGGCACCAACGGGGCAAAGATCAATCACATTGCCGCTCAACTCGCTGTTGAGATTGCGCTCAAGGTATGTGCCGATCTGCATCTCGTTGCCACGGCCAGAGGTACCGAGCTCGGGGGCGCCAGCAACATCATTGGCAAAACGGACGCAGCGAGTGCACTGAATGCAGCGGTTCATGCTGGTCTTGACCAGGGGGCCAATATTTTTGTCCTCGACAGCGCGCTTACCGGCAATCTCGCTGAAACGGCCACGGTCGCTACCGTAGCGCAAGCTCTGGTCCTGCAAGTCGCACTCGCCACCCTGGTCGCACACAGGGCAGTCCAAAGGGTGGTTGGCCAAGATCATCTCGGTGACACCCTCTCTGGCCTTTTTGGCGCGCTCGGACATGGTGTGAATGACTTGGCCGTTGGCCGCGGGGAAGGCGCACGAAGCCACAGGCTTGGGAGCACGCTCAACGTCAACGAGGCACATACGGCAGTTACCTGCAATGGCCAACTTCTCGTGGTAGCAGTAGCGGGGAACCTGCACGCCAGCGGCCTCAATAGCCTGGATGAGGGCACTGCCCGCAGGCACGGTCACGCTTTTTCCGTCCACTGTGAGTGTGACGTTCTCAAGTCTCGCGCGCGAGGCGCTAAAAAGACGCACGAGCTTGGTGCGAAGCATGAAGAAGAGTAAGCACTAATGGGTATTTATGATCGTGTGATTGGCCCGTGCTTACGAGCGAGGGTATGAAGTTGTCAACCACGGCCAATCGCGCCCGTTTTTTCTGGTTTTAATGGTCAAATTCGCGTATATATTGCATATAGCACTCCAGGTATGGGTGCCTGTAGGAGGCTCAGGAGGCTCAATTTTTACGACCCCGGGCCCTGGCTCAGGGATGCTTGCGGCCGCACTTTTCGATCTATTGTGCGATTTAAATATATAATAGGCTAGGGTACGACTAGCTCGCAGCCTACTGTATCCGTCGTTGACCGAGTGTGGCACGGTTCCCAAGCTTGGCACCTACATGGTGAACGACTCCTCGTAAAACTGGACCAGGTTCTTGGATTTGAACATGTTTGTTGCCACAGACGCCCGCACACCGTCTGCCATGGCATCAGGTCCGCACACGAAAAACAAAATGTCCCCTTGCGAGTTTTGAATGTGATCGCTGATGATTTGACTGCTCGAGTGGCGGAAAGACTCACCGCGGAAAGCAAGGTTCTCTCTCTCGCTCGGCGCAGAGGTTATGGACACTGTTTTCTCCTTCTCTTCACCAGTTGTGAGCTCGGCACCACCCAGATGGGATGTGCCCGAGTAAACTGTCACAGAAACATTGTTATACGCAGTCATACGTTCCAGCTCCTCCTTGAACCAGCCAAGTGCATGCGAATTGGATATGGCCCAGTGTACATGTATGATTTGGTCTTGGCCCACAGAGGCAATATGTTGCAAATGAGAGTAGATTGCAGTTACACCAACACCCCCTGCAACAAGAACAATCTCCTTGTATTGTTTTGTGCTAAATGAAACACCATATGGGCCCTCAATTAGTACACGGTAGTCGCATTCGCCACCCTCGGCCATGGCCTTTTTGTACAATGTCCGAGTTATGCCGCTGCAAACCTTGGCGTACAGCTTCATCTCGCCCTGCTCATCAATGGGTACTACCGTAAACGGGTGGCTTTGGATAAAATACAGCGGGTGCATGAAATGAACAAAGATATAGGTACCAGCTGTGGGCTTCCACCAGCCACTGTACTTGACATGAATTTCAAGACAGTCGCCTTCACGCACCCTTACGCGGCACTTGGCAAGCGGATTGGAGAGGCTGATTCGCACCAGCCGGATAAACCTGTCAAAAGCCCAAAAGGCCCACGCCGCATACTGGTTGAGGTATCCCTGGCGGTTGGCACAGTGGAAATATACGCCAACACAAGTGAAAACAGCGAGCAGAATGTGCACATACAGGAAGGTCTCATATGCTAGTCGACGCAACGTCTTTGTTCCATTGAGGCAAAGCAGAGACATGCAAACTAGCGCAACAGCGCCCCAGCGCATGTAGTCTTCCAGCCACTCCGCATTATACTTTTTCTCAATTTTCAGATCAATTGAGTACGCGATAGCATGAATTATAATGTCCACCGTAAAGAGGCGCGAGATCCACCGATGCCAGTGGTTGAACACCTCGAATTGCCAGCCAGTGAGCCAGATAAGAATGTTGTTGCGCCCGGCAAACAAATAAACAAACGGCATTTTGTACATGGCCAAATTAGCCGCACGGGGTCCGAGGTATGCAGACACCAACTCCCTGTATGACTTCCAGTAAGACTTGTCCATGATGTGAGGATAGTGGAAGGCCAAGAAAAAGATGCACAGGAATACGTATCCAGCCAGAAACACAGACTGCAGACGTGGCGGAAAGCAAAGCATAAAGTAACGCGCCACTTTAAGCGGGGTGGCGCGGTGTTTATTGAACAGCGCGGGTAGGGTGATATGGCGGCGAATTTGACGGCTCAGAGTATTGTTGAACAGCAGCCTGATCAAACCAGGTACAAAATATGCTGCCCAATGGAATAGCGACTGCACCAAAAGAATTGCTGCAACATACCAAACTGTGATTTTGCCAAACAAGTCTTGTAGGTACGACTGTCGATGGCGTTCGACGTAAATTGCACCAAGTGATGGGGTCAGTGCTGTAGTATTTGGCAAGAATGCACCTTGCATTGACTTGGCCGCCTCTGCATATGTTTGATTGACAGGATTGGCGGCGACCAGCTTGAGTACGTCGTCAAAAGTGCGCACATGGTCATAGCCTTGATTCCCGCAGGCATACCTCATATAGTCCCATGAATCTTTGATTGAACCTTGAGGGGCGCCCGCTACCTTCTGGGCATAAGCGATGCATTCGTAAAATGATTCTTGAAAGATATCCAAGCCACAATAGCAAGTAGCCTTGACGGCAGTCGACGGAGCACGCTTGGATTTACCAGACGTGGAATTTGATCCGCGGCAAGCGGATACAATTGCCTTATTTGCCACAGTGATGGCATTGCATTGACGGTAAAAGTAGTCGAACTCGAGAGTTCCCATCGCGAGTGCTGCAGCCAAAAAACTGCAGAAACTGAGCAAATTCATCGCGAGTATCAAGTGAAGCCACGGGTTTATAAACCTTATGATGCGATTGGGTCGCCGATCCATGCATATGCATAACGCAAGGGCATATCATCTGCATGCATATATCGGCATTATCAATCATTGCGCGGCGCTACGCTGCCACAAATTTCACGATGAACATTTATCAGTTCTCCGCCTCGTAAAATGTTTTTGTGCAAGCACCGCGTACGGCAATTCGAGGCGCCCTCAATTCTTCACCCCGCCACGCCCCGTCGATTGCATCAGTCCTGTGATTATCTGAAACCAAAATCTAATCTATTCTGCAGGACCAGATAATGACTCTGGCTTATGCACTAAAGACGCCGGTCAACGGCGAAAACTTTCGAGGTAGCATTTCAGTACTGAATTCTAGATTTCACTTGAGCTTCTGAAATATAATTGGACGCGGGGTGAGGGCTTTGCATGCGGAGACTAACGATCAGACGCCAAGAACCCCTGAACGCTGCGCCTTGGCCTGCATGCATGCCTCAAAAAAATACTAGCAATCGCATCTACTCAACGCTGCTGGTGCTTTGAATAATTCCACCACCTGTTATGCTTGAAAAAGCAGATTTATTGACCTGAATCCGGCCTGAGCGGGGCATTGAATTATACTAGGTAACCTGTGCTACGATGAGCCTCAGTGATGCACAGTTGTAAAAGTTGTCCAAAGAGATGAGTTTTTATCAAATAGAACCACATACTTACCTCACTTTTTTTTTTTCGGGATGGCAGCTATACGATCTGATTGAGAATTACATGCAACCTTGAAGAACTACACGTTGCTATTCCATTGACAATAAGCTAAAATGTCCTCCCATAAAATAAATACTCAGTTTTACTTTACTGAGGGTAATGAAACGACTGCGCAGCAGCCCTATTAAAGCAATTCTCTCTTGTGCAAGCGTGGCGTGGTAGCTGCTTCTAGTTTGTGTTTTGAAATATATTTATGGTACTCAGACTTGCTGGCTATCAAACATTGCCCGCGAGAAGGGTGATTTGAGCGAGATATTCTACCAGGGTGCGTATGTGTGAGATCTAGTCTCATCCGCCGCGAGATCGCACTTGGACATGCTTTGCTTGTGAAGCTATTACTCTGAGCAAGGAAACGTGTATAGCCCGCAGTAACTAGACATCTCGGGCTGTGTAACTTCACCAACCACCACCCAGCAGTTTGTGGCTTTTTGAACGAGGTCTCGCTACTGCCATTCAGTTGGTAAAAATGCGACCTAACCTGATATATGCAAGAAAAATGCGATGGGACGCATTCACGCCACTCATGTCTGCTTTCAAGGCGCGCTCTGATTTATTTACCTGACGCCAACTTCGTAAAAGACCTAAATGTACAACCAGTGAAGTCTGAACGCTATAAATGGTTCTTTTAACAGAGTTTTTCGGAAAATTAATGAACTTCAGGCCAGAAAATTAGTTCATGTAGTATTTTTTATTTTAGCCAAAAACGCTGAAAATTAGCCAATTATGAAAACGTATCTTCTTCAAACAAAATTTGTGAAAAATTACAGTTTTGGAACATATAAGCAACCAAAAATTTTTTTCAAAAAATCCGTTATGGTCTAGTGGCTAGGACGTCGCGCTCTCACCGCGGAAGCCAGGGTTCAATTCCCTGTAACGGAGGATAACTATTACTTTTTGCCGATTCGAATGAATTTCTATTTTTTGGTTCATTTAAATGCTGGAATTTGATTGTTTTGATTAAGGGTCGCATCGCCATTTGCGCAATGCTTGGATGATAGCGAAGCATTCTTTCTCTCTGGTCGGCCAATTGAGTTGGCTGCCGTTTAAGGCCTGCGAAAAATACGCAACGACGGCGGGCTTGTACAATTGCTTGCCCTTCCGGTTCTTCCCTGCCTCGACTAGCTGATATAGTCCTGCGCCAATGGCGAAATCTGAGGCGTCTGTAGTCAAATAAAAGGGCTTCTTGACATCGGCCACCTTCATGACTGGTCTTTCTGTGAGAGCTCTCTTGAGCTCATCAAATGCTTTCTGTTGCTCCTCGCCCCATACCCACGCTGTGGTCTTCTTTGTCAGATCTGTCAGGGGGCGTCTTCTTGGAACAATCTGGGATGGACCGTCTGAGGTAGCTCACCATGCCCAAAAAGGACTGCAGAGCCTTGAAGTTTCTGGGTTCTGGCCATTCTTCAACGGCTTTGACCTTTTCGGGGTCGTTACGGATACCGTCCTTGTTAACGATAAAACCCAAAAACGTTACCTCCTCCTGATACCATGAACATTTGGCTGCGTTGATGAACAGTTTGTACTCGTCTAGTCTCGCCAAGATTTGGCGCAAATGCTCGGTATGCTCAACTGTCTTGCTGTGCACGATGATGTCGTCAATGTAGACTTCACAAAACTTGTAAAAAAAGGGTCTCAAAATCTCTGTCATGGCTCTCTGAAAATGCGACGGGGCATTAT
>JAKTZS010000012.1:0-65366 GCA_030562575.1 Wickerhamiella parazyma
GCTTAATCAGCCATTTCCTCGAGACTAGAGGGATGTCTGGGCGAACCTTGTTACAGTTGTGTGGTACCTCAAAGGGCTTTCATACGGTAACGTTTGATGTTTTCATTGTGCTACATAAATCAATTTGTGAACTCAATTTTATTGTATTCCTGCATTCTATGGACAATTTTAGAGCTGTCATTGGTAAATATTATTCTCGCCAAATACACAATACTTTCATATATTTATGACCCGCTTGTACTTTTTTATGAGTTTTTTGCTTGGTTTTATCTCGTTCCATGTGCTAAAGTTGTTGAGCCTTTTTTTCGTTTTTCCAATGCGAGAGCTCTGATTCGAGGCTCTTTAGGACATGTGATGGATATTGTGGTGTCAATAGTTGATTAACGTGCTATAATTCGCCTCTCTGCTATAACTTTTGTTCAAATGTTTTACCTCTAACGCGGTCCCTCGCATAACAGTTTCCCAGGTATGTCTGCTAGTATTTAGCCATCAGTTAGCTACTTCCATCCTCATTAATTTAAAAAAGCAGATTAAATGATCGCATCTATTGAAAGCCAACAGTAGATGCTCCGGGCCCAACCCCTTTCATCCTGGAGTTTTTGGCAGCCTATTTGACTATTGGTGAATCGCAGTTTCAAGAATAACAAGCATGATTGCAAAGAGACTGGCTATTCAACAAATTCCACTCGCAACAACAAATGAGCTCCCAAGAGTGGGCCGCACAAACACAGTGCGCCTGCAACGGTAGTGGTTTAGTATGACTTTTCTCTTTTTGATGAAGAGCCAAAGGTGGGTTTTCGCGTTAAAACGCCCCGAAAAAATAGTCGAATTAAAGTAGTGGATGTGAAGCGTGCCATGTACAATATCCAAATCCAGTGATTCATGCTTTTCCAATAAGCATAAAGCCGCTATTGCAATTGACCATGGTTATTTTCTAGTAGCCGCTTGTTTTGTGCAATGTCCTCTGAATTCTACAATTGAATTGCACATGAACATACTCCCCCAGCTGCTCCTGTTCCATCTGTGCATCCGCTGCCTGCGCAAGTCAATTCTTTGCATCAATCAAGCCTCGGTCTAGAAATTCAATAGTAGTTTTGACTAACCCCCATTCTAGCAGTTTTGCGAGACTATTGGAGGTTGCAAGTGTATCCAGCAAAGTCCTTCCTCACAATTCTATACGGACTAGCAAGAAATTCGCCTCTGCATCTCATTTTTTGATCTGCGCCATTGCGAATGTCTGAGGTTACCCCTGCATATATCTGCAATGCAGGCTGTAATTTCAAATCAACCTCGGGTGCAAGTTTTGGTCTACAGACTTGTTGCGTTGTTTCTCTTTGCCGCTTCTCCATGACGTCTTGCTGGCAATCGCGTTTAGCGCGAAAGTGCATGTTCACGTGACTTATTGCACCCTCATTTGAAATGGTACATACGCGAGCTCAGCCCTAGCCCTCGAGACTCCATTTAAATTCCGAACAAGTTGTGCTCAAGCAGCAATGGCTACTACTGACAAACGTATTGCGCTCGTGACTGGAGGTAACAAAGGCATTGGCTTTCAGGTTGTTCGTCAACTTGCCCAGCAGGGTGTCCATGTTCTTTTGGGCGCTCGCGACGAGAGCCGTGCAGACGCCGCGATCAAGAGCCTCAAAGATGATGGATTCTCTGTAGATAAGGTAATTATCGATGTCACTAGCCGTCCCAGCATCGAGGCCGCTGTTAAGCACATCTCTGAGACCCATGGAAGGCTTGACATCCTCGTCAACAATGCCGGTGTTCTTTCTGTTAAAGATGGTTCCTCCCTTACTGTGGAGCAGGACATCCTTACTGAGACTATGAACATCAACTTTTTCGGTGTAGTCGCCACCACTCAAGCCTTCCTGCCCTTGCTGCGCAAGTCTGAGGCTGCCAGCATCGTCAACGTGTCCAGCACTCTTGGCTCGATGAGCCTTCTTGGAAACCCCGAAAGCGTTTTGTACGGATATCACTGCGTGGCCTACAGCGCATCCAAGGCTGCGCTCAACTTGTACACGGTGAAGCTCTCGGTGGAGCTCAAGGATACCAAGATTGTAGCCAACGTTGTGAGCCCGGGACACTGCGATACCGACCTCAGCCAGCACACTGGCCAACTCACAGCCGCCCAGGGCGCTGAAGGCATTGTCAAGTACGCCCTGCAGACTACTGCCAGCGGCGAGTTTTACGAGACTGGTGAGCTTCAGCCTTGGTGAAGGGGCCCAAAATTTGCCAGGCTGTGTAAATAACTATAATTGGTTTGATATTCTTGATAGTATAGACGTCATTCTAGTTGAAAAGGGCGCCCTTTTAAGCTGGAAGCCGAGATGCCAGTACACCTCAAGCAATGGGCATAAGCTCTATTTATTTGTTAAAAATGCCTAAAAAGCTACAAGCTAAAGAGAGAGTGGCCTTTAATAGTTTATTTCATTTATTTTTTGTTGTTGTTTTTTTACACTTTTCTAGACGAAGCATGTGCATCCTAATCGCTGTGCACATAAAACTTCTTCACATAGCCCCAAGCTCAATTTGAAAAATCTAAACGACCCGCCATAAATATATCATGTATGTGCGCTGCAGCAATGATGATACCTTCACTTGAACAACTACCATCGTTAGACGCCATATTTGACCAAGAGGCCCAGCAACTTGACTGGATCGACGCCGATCAAGAGATTCTCAACTTGCGGAGCGAGCTGAATGTATACACGGCTAGAAGCAAGTTCTTTAAAGAGCATGAGAAGGCACGCTATCTCGCCTTTGTGGATGAGCTGGAGAAGCGGCTAGACCGGTTGACTGCGCGGTCAAACGCCCGCAAAAGGGCGGGCTGGGGGGCTGTGGTAGTTGCGGCGGTTTTGCTTGCGGCGTTGGGGGCACCTTATGTGGGCAATTCCTCAATGGTTTTGCAGGATCATTGTGCGAACCCGGTTTGGGCAGTGGCTTTGGGGACATGGGGCCCGCGCATAGTCAAGCTGTGCAACGTGTAAAACCGTGCCTAGAGAGATAAATAATTAAAAGCGCTCCTTCATACGAGAAGAAACAATGCGGAGATTACCGTAGATTTTGCCAGGCGGTGCACCCATAATGAGCCTGACGATAGCCTCGCGGGCAATCTTGATGTTTGAAAAGCCGCCCAAAATGTGGATCTTGGAGTCTGCGAGCACGACACGGGTGCGGGAGGCGTTCTCAATGGCGAACTTGGTCTTGCCGTCTTTACCGGCAATACGGCCAATAGCGCGGCTCAGGTGGTCGCCCTGCAGTGTCTTGACATCCTTGATCTCAAAGGTCTCGATATAAAGGTCGTCGAGTCGCAGCAGCGCGGTCGAGTCGTCGATATCAAAGCCATACATAAAAGCCCTGAGAAAGTCAAACCCCTTTTGGATGGCGGCCTTGTCCTTTGTCTGCGGGCAGGTTCTGATAAGAATGGTGCCGGCGCCGCGGCGGGTCTCCATCTTGACCTGGAGCTTGAGGTGGTCGACCAGGGGGTAGTACACCTTGGACCACGCCTGCTTGAGCGGGGTGAAGCGGTGAGGGGGCACGGGGATCTTGCGGGTTTCCTTCTTGACGCCCTCCTGGCGCTGGGTCTCGCTGCTAAACACGGGCTTTCCCTCCGAGTCGACGACCATGTCTGACTTTTCGTCGTCGCCCTGGGCCTCGAGGGGCATGTTGGTCTCGACATTGATGATGACGTCGCTCATATCGACATTCTCCTCGGCGGGCTCGGCCTGGTCAACAATTTCCTGGACTCTATCCTTGCGGGCAGTAGGGGCAGGCATGAAGGATGAAATTTCAGTTTGTTACATAATTTTTTTTTTTCGACTTTAGCTTTCTTTCTTTGGAGGATCCGAGCGACGCTGACAAGTAGCACTACTGCACCATGGTCGGACGCCGCATTTTTCGCCGGATCATGCTGGCTGCGCTCGCACTGCGGGCGTTTTTTGCGTTCAGCATGAGCTACATCCACCCGGACGAGCACCTGCAGGGGCCGCAGGTGGTTGCGCACGGCCTGTTTGGGCTTGCGGCGCAATGGCCGTGGGAATTTCGGAGTGAGACGCCGATCCGAAGCTTTGTGCCGCTGTGGCTCTTTTACGGGATCCCCATGAGCCTGTTCCCTGAGAGCGTGCGGCCCGAGGTGACGCTGTACGCAGTGCGCGCGCTGATGGCGCTAATGACGTGGGTTTTCGGCGACATGGCCATCGACCGGCTGTCCAATCACAAGGGCGGCCCGCTGACGGCGCTGCTCTTCTCGGCGACGTCGTACGTGACCTGGACGTACCAGTCGCACACGCTGAGCAACTCGTTTGAGACGATTTTGGTGCTTTGGTTTCTGGTAATTTTGCACGAGTTTGAGCACACGCGGCGCGACCCGATCGACAAGCACATGGACTGCTTTTTGCTCGGGGCGATCTTTGTGCTCGGGGTGTTTAACCGGCCAACGTTTGTGGCGTGGGTCGTGCTCCCCGGGTTCAAGCTGCTGCAGTTTGGCCAGCAGCACCCGTGGTCGTTTAGCACGTTTGTGCTGAGCGTGACGCTGTGTGCGTCGCTGTGCGTGTATATGGACACCGCGGCGTACGGCGCCGACCACTGGGTGGTGACGCCGTACAACAATTTTGTGTACAACTCGGACCCGGCCAATCTGGCGCTGCACGGGACGCACCCGTGGTACCTGCACCTGGTGTCGTCGGTGCCGCAGCTGCTGGGCCCGGGCATATTGTTGCTGCGGCCGCAGTGGACGCTGCAGACGCAGTCGGTGGTGGGCGCGCTGGTGCTGCTGTCGCTGGTGCCGCACCAGGAGCCGCGGTTCCTCATGCCGATCGTGCCGCTGCTGTGCACGCAAATGGACTACCGCGGGTTCCCCGCGCGCTGGCAGCGGCCGCTGATCGGGCTGTGGCTGGCATTCAACCTGAGTTTGGGGCTGCTGATGGGCGTGCTGCACCAGGGCGGGGTTGTTGCTGCAGACATTTGGCTCGGCCAGCACGCCGAGGGCGCGTCCATAGTGTGGTGGGGCACCTACAACCCACCGCTGTGGCTGATGAACCTGCCGCAGAGCGCAGTCAAGTTTAGTGACGCGGACAGCGGGCTCGAGGCGGCCAAGGCCACGCTCAACGCCCCGCTCAACTACACGCGGGTGGTTGATATGATGGGCTCCAACGCCGGGGACGTGGCGGAGGTGCTTGCGGCGGCGCCACGCCCCGTGTATCTGGTGGCCCCCCTGGCGCTCAATCAGCTCACCCAGGACCCTCCACAGTGGACCAAGTGGGCCCACCTGAGCCTCGACGTGGTCGACTGGTCGGACCCGCGCACGCTCCAGCCGGGGCTGGGCATCTGGCTGCTGTAAATTCTATTTATTCTCCTGTAAACTTGCCGCGAGCTGCTCGAGCAGCGTGCCGTTTTCCTGCGCGGTGCCGATCGACACGCGCAGGCAGCCCGCGCAGCCGGCCTCGCCGCCTCGGAAGCGCACGACGATGCCGCGGCGCTGCGCGAGGTCCTCGTACACCGCCTTGGCGCGCTCGTTGCACGGGGCGCCGTCGCGCTCGATGCGCGCCAGCAAAAAGTTTGCGTCGCGGCCGCCAATCACGTCCTTGACGCCGCTAACTTGGGGCAGCTCCGTCTCGAGGCGCGCGCGCTGCTGCTTGATTGTTGCAACCACGCTCTTCATTTGCGCGAGCGCGGCCGGCTGCAGCGCGCGCGATGCGATCTCGGCGGTGGTGCTCGACAGGTTGTACGGGGCCTTCATTGAGTTGAAGGCGCGGGCGATGGGCGCCGACGCGTAACAGATGCCGCACCGCAGCCCGGCCAGTCCGAACGACTTGCTCAGCGTCTGGCACACCACAAGGTTGTCGTACTTGTTGACCAGCGAGCACAGCGACGGGCCCTGGGCAAAGTCAATGTACGCCTCGTCCAGCACCACGAGGCCGCCGCGCCACGCTAGGATCTGCTCCACGCTGTGCTGGCTGAGCAGCTTGCCGGTGGGGTTGCCCGGCGAGCACAAAAACACCACTTTAAACTTGTCGCCCTCTAGCGCCTTGAGGACGGCCGGCACGTCCACCTCAAAAGTGTCGAGATTGAGTGGCACCTTGACAATCTCCACGTCGTTGATATCCGCGCTCACCGTATACATGCCGTAGGTGGGCGGGCACGCGAGGATCTTGTCCTGGCCGGGCTGGCACACGGCCCTGATGATTGTGTCGAGGCACTCGTCGCTGCCGACCCCGAGGTAGAGGTTCTCCGGAGTGAGGCTAGCCCCAAGCTGCGCGCTGGCAGCTTCCTGGTTGCGCCAGTCGCAGATCAGCTGCTTGACGTCGATCTGGTGCGGATCGGGGTACCTGTGGAGGTCGAGCTTGGACTCGCCCAGAGAGAGCTCGACCGAGGGCCCGTGTGTGTTTTCATTGGCATCAAGGAGTACACCGACCTTGTAGTCGTCGCGGGCGCACCTGTAGGGCTCGAGTTTGCGGATATTTGGTCTGAGGAGGTCAGTCACCGGCATGAGTCAATGGGGAGGAGGGCGGCAGTGAAGTGAGCAAAAGCTGTTTGACCAAAAAACCAGTTCTCAACGTAAAATGAAAATTTAGTGCCAGTACAATCCAACTTGATTCCAAAACACTCAATTTCTACACAATTTCACTATTCACCTAAGCATGCAAGAATCACAAACAGAGACCCTGGCGTTCCGGACGTTTGGGCCTCAGAGCGGCCAGCAGCTCACCGCTGGGTGGGGCGAGCAGCACAACAAACAGCCCCTGCAAGTTTTGGCGGTCGCAGGCGACCGGTTTTGCGCCGCTGGGCCCGGCGAGCTCGTGTTTGGATGTACGCGCGATTTGCACCACTGGGCGCCGTCAGAGTTTGTGCGCGTGCCCTTGGACGAGCCGAAAATTATTAGAGGGCTCGCGTCGCGCGAGTTTGTGGTTGCCCACGACGAACGGGTCACGGTGTTTGGGCCTACCGGCGAGCGTGGCTGGTCCGCGCCGGTGAACCAGCTCAAATCACTCAATGCGCACCCTCGCAACGCGCGCTTCTCGTACTGCGATGCCAGCGGAGGCCACATCTGCGGCGACGGCAAAATCAAGACCGTGCCCGCAACGCACATCATTTGGAACCAGGACGGCACGAAAATGGCAAAAATTAATGGCACAAAGCTAACTCTAGGCGACGACCAGACCGAGTTCCCAGAAACCATCGAGGGTGCCGGGTTTATTGGCTCCAAACTCCTCGCGGCCGGCGCCGACAAAAAGTACATATGGGACGGCCAGAAGGTCGAGGAGGCGCCCGAAATTGTGGGGCCCTTTGGAAACGAGGACCGGCTGCCGCTATGGTACGTGCAGCCCCTGCCTGGGTGGCCCATTGCCTCCAGCTCGCTCACGGTGGTGTGCTTCTCTCAGGGCTCTGACATTGTTCTTGTGGACGAGGGCAATGTTTTCGAGCCCAGTGACGATGATGCTCGCGCGGTGATGCCATTTGACGACGACACATGCAAGGAGAGTGCGCCGTGCGGAGCCGCGATCGACTGGACATCGACGAGTCCCGTTGCCAAGCCGTTTGCGGGGGTCACTGATTGCCCTGCGAGCCCGATTTTGTATGTGCTTGATGATATGGGTAAATTGCTGGCCTGGAGCGTTGTTTCCAAGGAGGCGATCAGGGAGGAGACTGTGTTTGAGGTCGTGGGTGCTACTGCGGGGATCAGTTTGCCAGATGTGGAGCCCACAGAGCCTGTGGCTGAGGCAGTGCAGGCCGAGAAGCCTGAAACAGAGTCCGAGCCCGAACCCAAGGAGCAGCCCAAGGAGCAGCTCACAGGGCTAGAACAAACAGAACCCGAACCCAAGGAGCAGCCCGCAGTGCCAGAACCCAAGGAGCAGCCCATTGCGCCTGAATCGGAAGCGCCAGAGGCAAAAGTCCAAAACTCTGAGGTAGAGGACTCCAATTCTGACCAGCCCAAGACTGAGCTCAAGACTGAGCCCGAGGTCGAGGAGACCAAAGAGCCTGCCAGGGAACCTGCCAAGGAGCCTATCAAGGAGCCTGAGAGTAAAGAGGCTGAGAGTAAAGAGGCTGAGAGTAAAGAGCCTGAGCTCAAGGTCGAGGAGACCAAGGAGCCCGAAGCCAAGGAGCCCGAAGCCAAGGAGCCCGAAGCCGTTTCCCAACCCATTGCATCTCAGCACGCGGCTCCCATTGCGTCGCGCCACGCCGCTCCAGCTTCCGCCCACTCTGCATTCGGCAAGCCCTCGGCGCTCGGCTCGTTCAGCAAGCCTCTAGATGCCAAGTTCGGCAACACACAGTTTGTCTTCAACACCGGCGGCAACCTGTTCTCTCAGCCCAAGGCCAAGGAGACCAAGGAGGTTGAGGAGACCAAGAAGCCCCAGCCCAAGGAGCCTGCGACAGCCAAGGAGAACCCGTTTGCCAGCTTCACCAACAAGAGCATGCTTGACGCAGTGAAGCTCGACAAGCCGCCCGCGCGGCCCAAGCCGGACTTTTTCAGTGTGAACGTGGACCCGGGCGCGGGGGACATCACCACCACCAGCACTCAGGGCCGCAGCGAGAGCGAGGGCGAGAGCGAGGGCGAGGGCGAGGGCGAGAGCGAGAGCGAGAGCGAGAAGGACTACTCTCGTTTGGATATCAGCGACCGGTTTGGCGGGTTTGCACAGAGCGGGAGCGGGAGTGAGCCAGAGGGTGAGAGCGAGAGCGAGGAGAGCGAGAGTGACCAAGCGAGCGAGAGCGAGAGCCAAGAGAGCGAGAGCCAAGCGAGCGAGAGCCAAGAAAGCCAAGAGAGCGACCTCGAGAGCGATAGTAGCTCGCTTGTCCATGTTGAGAGCGAGATCAACGCAGAAAACGAAAGCACACCTGCCCCTTCATTCTCCTTTGGGCAGGCAAAACCTTTTGGTTTCTCGCAAACCAACAAGTCTGCGTTTGGGTCGTCTGCTCAGGCGTCCGCGTTTGGGTCGTCTAACCAGGCGTCTGCGTTTGGGTCGTCTAACCAGGCGTCCGCGTTTGGGTCTGCCACGTTCAATTCAGGTTTGTTTGGCCAGCCAAAGCCTGCAGAGGCAGAGCCGGAGGCCAAGGACACAGAGGCCTCGTTGCAGCAACTGGCTTTGGAGCCTGAGGAGCCTGAGGAGCAGAAGGCTGAGGAGCAGAAGGCTGAGGAGCAGAAGGCTGAGGAGCAGAAGGCTGAGGAGCTGAAGGCCTCGGAGCCTGAGGAGCCTAACCCCCGCTCACCCTCCCCACCCCCATTTGACAACATCAACTCTACACAATGCGAATCTGCTACATCTATGCTACCGCTCCAACCCCAGCTCTTCCCCCAGCTCGCCGACCTCGACCGCGTCTACGCAGAAACAAACTCGCTCTTCCAGGTGCTCGACAATAACCTCCAGGTGCTAGCCGAGCAAGCAAACCAGGAAAAGCTCACATCAGAGGTCGAGCCGCCGTTGATGGAGTTTGACAGCTGGCACCTCGCCGACGCCGGCCGCCTGGCAGCCACCATCGCCGAGCACGAGGCCCAGGTCGACGAACTTGCGGCGCGCGTCCCCGCGGTCGAGTCGGCGCAGCCGCTACTGAACGCGATCGAGCTGGCCGTCTCGGACATGCACCAGCTGGGCGCCGCGCTCAAGACGCTCCACGCGCCCGCGAGCGCGCATGCGAGCATACCAATCAAGTCGCTGCAGCTGCAATTCAAGCTGCGGCAGCAGTTTGGCACCGTCAAGGCGATGCTCCAGCAGGCCGAGGAGCAGCTGGCGTTTGCCCGGGTCCAGCGCGGTGAGATCCCCAGCAAGGCCGACCTCAACCTGGCGGTGGACATTATCTCGCGCAAAATCTACGCGCTCACCGAAAAGTACCCCGATATCCTGCACAACCAGGTCGACATGCGCGCCTTTGCGTCCGACATGCACGACCTGAGCCTCGCGCCGCCGGACGCGTTCGACCGCAAAAAGTTCATCAACCTCAACAACAGGGCGCGGCAGCTCAAACGGCTCGGCCGCAGGCTGCAGACTGTTTCGGCCGAGAGCGTAATCAGCTAGACCGCACATGCACAAATCGCTCCACAAGTGCCCCGCGTACTGGCCGCGGCAGCACCGGCGCTCGACGGTGGACTATTACGACAAACTAGAGGTGGCCTACTGCGTGTGGACCCAGGACAAGTCCTCCAAAGCGGCCCCTGAGCGGCCCGAGGACCCCTCCCAGAACCCCGCACTCAACTTTGTGTTTGTGCACGGCTCGCAGTGCTGCAAGGAGATCTTTGAGCACCACGCCAGCCTCTTGTTTGACCATTTTGGCTCGCGCGTCGGCAAGTGCATCGGGATCGACGTGGTCTCCCACGGTGACTCTGCCCTGCTCAACCACGACAAGCTCGGGGCCTACGCCGCCTGGGACGACATTGCGCGCGATGTGGGGCTTGTTGTGCGCGACGCGCTTGACGTGCGCACCTGCGGACCCATCTTTTACATTGGCCACTCCATGGGCGCCACCGCGGGGCTGCTCCTCGGGTGCCTCGAGCCAAAACTCTTGAGCGGGATTGTCGCCCTGGACCCGATCCTCCTGGGCCCCGAGTTTAGCACGGTGGGGCCGGTGTGCGAGGGCAACCTGGCCTTGGCCGACCGCGCGCTCAAGGCCGGCCGCGACAGCTTTCCCAGCGTCCAAGAGTTTGAAAAGTATTACCACACGCGGTTCTGCCGCAACTGGGACCCCGAGGTGCGCAGGTTGTTTGTGCCCGCGGCGGCGGTGGTCTCCAAATCGGGGCAGGTCCGCACAAAGGCAAACATGGCCAACCAGGTGAGCGCCTACATGTCCATGACGTCCTCACTTAATGCCTCGAGGTCGTTCTTTTGCGACCTGCGCGTGCCCACGCTCGTGGTGTATGCGGTGTCCCCGTCAGGGCGGCGGACCACGCCGAGCGACGCGGGCTTTTTGGAAACGCTGCTCGAGGACGCTTCAGTGTTTAGTGTTGTGGGCGGCCACAACTTTCCGTTCGAGGCCCCCAAAGACACAATGGCCCATGTGTACCCGTTTGTCGAGGCCCACATGGACCAGGACAAGTGGCACAACCCGCCGGTACAGGGCGATGCGGCCACCGCGTTTCAGTTTGAGCAGCTCAAGGCGCTGATGGTGGAGCGGGGGGAGGCGATGGTCGCCCACTATAATGACCCCAAGCTGCCCAACAGCAAGCTCTAGGTAGGAATAGCGAGTTATTTTTATTTTTAAAAGACGGTTGTAGTTCAGAGGTCAGAGGTCAGAGATCAGAGATCAGAGGTCAGAGATCAGTGGTCAGAGGTCAGAGGTGCAGGTGCAGGTGCCCTTTGCATAGACCATAGACTGGAGCGGTATAGTACGACTAGGTCAAATGTCCAATCCTTTTTTCTAATCCTTCTATCTGGTGACCTCGACTCGAGCCAAAATAAGCATACACCCTCACTGACTATACTAATGTCGATGGCAAACCTCGACGCCAAAAGCCAGCAGGAAATGCAAGAATTCCTCGTGGCAGAGCAAGCAAGAGCCCGCAACCTCGGGCTCGTGCGCGTCGTGACCGACTCGTGCTTTGAAAAGTGCATCACCTCCGCCGCCAAAAGCGACCTCTCCGAGGGCGAAAAATCGTGCCTCAAGAGCTGCTTTCAGATTTTCGCAAAGGTCAACACCGCCGCCGTAGAACAGATCCAGAAAAACCTGTCGTAATTTTTGTAATGTCCACAAACAGCCAGATCCTCGACGGCCTCCGGGGCGAGTGCACGCTCGAGCAAATCAGGCAGGCAGCCGACGCCTACCAGGGCCACGACTATGCCCTGGTGGAGCGGCTGGCCTACCACGCGTTCCGGGGCCTCCCAATAGCCATTGGGGCGACGCCGCAAGATCTCGACGAGGCCGCCAGGGACCTGCGATCGGTCGCCTCAAATTCAAAGATTTCCCCCGCAGGCCACGCCAGCCTCAACCCTGGGCCGCGCAATCACGACGTGCAGGATGCCAAGGTGTGGCTCCTCTGGCTGCTGCTTGTGCAGGCGCCCCTCGAGTACTGGTCGCTGGTTATTCCCGCTACCCTCAATCTGATTGATAGCCCCGTTCCTGGACTCAAGTCTGTGGGCGCCAAATTCGCGACTTTGCTGGCCAAAGAGCACCGCGCCAAACTGGAGCAAACGGGGCTGCTACCAGTGTTTAAAGAGGCTCTAGCGCCGCTAATGTCGTACCTGCCGCCGTCAATAGAGCCCTCCAAGAGCGTCATGATTCTCGAGCCGGTGGTCGAGGCTCTGCTTGAGCTGAGCGACGGACGTCAGGATCAAAATAAGCTGATGCTGATGGTGTTTGCCGCGCTAGAGCACTCGCAGGAGAATATCGACTTTATTCGAATGATGCTGCGGTGCGCCAACCATGTACTGGCACGAATGGGCGTCAATGCGGTCGCCCACCTGCAACAGCTGGTGCGCGTGTTCAACTCAATCGCCTGCAACCCGTTTTTCGAGCTGAGCCAGCCGCTAAAGGACAGTCTGCAAGAGTACATGGCCACGGTGCTCTGTGTGTGCAAACCTCGCATCGACGGCTACAAGTACGAAATCATGGTTGGCGTGATCAAGGGCAAGCTGGACTTGCCAATGGCGGAATTTTTCACCGCACAAGAGTGGCAAGAGATCCAGGCTCGGAGCTAGTTGCCAGTTGCCTTTTTAGCTTTATATATTAGAATCCGCGCCGCTAACGCACCCGCTGAGCCTAGAACGGCCCCAAATAGTCCTCTTTGAGCGACCCAATCGCCACCATATTACCCACATCTGTGCGAACACCCACAATCTTTAACCTGACCTTGGATCCCTTGAATATGTTTTGCTGGTCCGAGACAAACGCTGGCGGGTTTGCCGTGGGGTCATAGACCATATCAGAGCTCAGCAAGTGCGCCGAAACAAACACAGACATGGGCCCCACGTCGCAAAAGATGCCCAGCTTGGAGACTGTGGTGACGACGCCGTCGACGACCTCGCCCTTGAATGGCCTAAACACAATAGCCTTGTACTTGACGTTGAACACCGCCGAGCCAATGCCGGACGGCACAGTGCCCTTTCCCACGTCGATTTGCATGCCGTCCATGACGCAGACAATGTAGCCGTACTGGCCCGAGCAGGTGCCTTCTACCTCCTGCAGGAGCTTTGTACGCAAGTACTGGTACATGTGGGGCCCGAAAAACGACGGGTGCAGCGTTAATTCTAGGCTCAAGTCCTTGAGAAAGAACATGCTGCCGAGAGGGGTGTTGGGCCGCGACAGCTGGGGGGCTTATCTTTTCCCCAGGATCGAGATGCTGAAATTTCGCCGGACGTTTTTGACGCTGAGCCCGGCCGTTCGCGAGGCATTGAGCGCCTCCAAGCCGGTTGTTGCCCTCGAGAGCACCATTCTGACCCACGGGCTGCCGTACCCCGCGAATCTCGAGATGGCCAGGCAGGTCGAGGAGGTGGTGCGCATGGAGGGCGCCGAGCCGGCGACGATCGCATTTCTGGGCGGCAGGGGCCACGTGGGGCTCGACAGGCAGCAGCTGGAACACGTCTCGACGGCGCCCGACCTGGCGAAAATCTCCCGCCGCGATATCCCGTCCGTTGTCGCCGACGGGCTTTCGGGCGGCACCACAATTGCCTCCACCATGCTGCTGGCGCACAAGGCCGGCATCAAGGTATTTGGCACGGGCGGTTTGGGCGGCGTGCACCGGGGCGACGCGATGGATGTGTCTGCGGACCTCGAGGAACTGGCGCGCACACCGGTCGCGGTGGTGTGCAGTGGCCCAAAGAGCATTTTGGATGTGCCCCGCACGCTCGAGTACCTCGAAACCCGGGGTGTGCCGGTCTACACGCAGGGTCGGCCGGGGGTGCAGGTGCCGGGGTTTTTCACGCGCGAGTCGGGCGTTGCCAGCCCATTTGCGTTTGAGGGGGCCAGGGACGCCGCGCGCAAAATCGCCAGCGGCGAGGGGCTGGGCATGGGCAGCGTGTTTTGCGTGCCGTGTCCCGAGCACCTGGCTATGAACCCTGCTGTTGTGAATGCTGCAATTGAGCTTGCGCTTGCCGAGGCGCAGGTTGCGGGAATCGGTGGCAAGCAATTGACGCCGTGGCTGCTCAAAAAGGTGTGGGAGCATACCAAGGGGGATACGGTTCAGGTCAACACCGAGTTTGTAAAAAACAATGCACGTGTAGCTGCTCAGATAGCAGTTGAGTTGTCTAGGGTGGGTTATGAGGTATTGTCCCCGCCACCCCAAACCGCGACACCTCAAACCGCGACACCCCAAACTCAGACACCCCAAACTGGGCCACAAGAAACATCCACCACAGCAGTCTACAGCAAATCAAAAGTCGTGGTGGTCGGCTCCATCGCCCAGGACCTCACATGCACCCTCAACACAGACAACATCACCGTGTCAAGCTACCCCGGCCGGATCTCAACCACTATTGGCGGCGTCGCCCACAATGTAGCGCTCGCCGCTACATACACCAAAACAAGCACACGGCTGGTATCAGTGGTTGGCGACAAGGAGCAGGGCGCCATCATGGGCAGCATGAGCCCGCAGCTCGACAAGAGCGGTATTCTCGTGAGCCCCACCGCGCGCACCGCGCGCTACGTGTCGACAAACGACTGCAATGGTGATCTGATTGTCGCGTGCTCCGACATGGAGAGCATTGATCAGATGGACGTGCGGCACATTCGCAAGCAGCTCGAGCGCAGCGACCCCGAGGTGGTGGTGTTTGACGGCAATATCGGCAGGCCCCAGATGGAGTGCGTGCTCGAGTCCAAGGCTCTCAAGGTGTTTGAACCCACCAGCATCCCCAAGAGCGCCAAGCTCGCACAGCTCGACCTGGGGGTGTTTCCCAACAACAGTGTGTGCTTTTCGTCGCCAAACTCAATGGAGCTGATGGCGATGTTTGAGGAGTTTAGCTACCGCGACAAGTTCGATGTGGACCGCTGGTTCCCCATCATCGACAAGATCCCCATGGACCAGCCGGTGACGCAGTTCAAGCTGCAGGCGTTTATGCAGCGTGCGCCGGCGGCGCTCGGCGACATCATCCAGAGCGGGCTCGTACAGGCGGCGATCCACCTGCTGCCGTACGTGCCCAACCTGTTTATCAAGCTCGGGCAGCACGGCGTGCTGGCGGTGCAGCTCATGGAGGGCCTGCGGGACCGCACCGCCGACGACAAGGGCGCCAATTCGGTCTACATTGTGGGGCGTAACCAGCCAGTGGGCGTTCTGATGCAGCACTTTCCCATCCCCGAGACGATCCCTGCCGAGCAGGTCAAGAGCGTAAATGGGATTGGCGACACGTTCTGCGGAGTGCTGAGTGCCGAGCTCGCGCGCTCGCAGACCTGGCTGCACGATGACAGCGTGCTCAAGGCCGAGACTATTGAGCGTGCCCAGCGGGCGGCAGCGTTGAGTCTGCAGACGTTACAGCCTGTCAACAAGAGCATTTCAGACCTGTTTTAGTAGCAAAACCTATTTGAATAACCAAACTTTAACTAAACTAGCTGCAGCAAACCCCGGGCCGCATCCTCGCGCGCGCTCGGACTGTTGGGCGCCTTGCCGCTCAGGTACTGCAAAAAGAACACGCGCGCGACGTTGATATTGTCCACCTCACCGAGCGTCTCGAGCGAGCCGTCCGGGTTGAGGTACTCGGCCTTGAGTCCGCCGGTCTTTGTGCGAACCATATAAATAGTGTCGCCCTTGGGGGCCTTGCGCTTGCGGCCAAACGCGCGCTTGATCTGGCCCAGGCCCTCGCCAAACGCGTCGTCGTTGAGCTCCTTGAACATGGGGTGGTTCATGATGCTGCGCACAAACCCGTCGCGGAGGTGGCCAAACTCGGTGTTGCGCACGGGCGTGATGCGCACCGCCACGCGCACCCCGGACCGCAGCACCTGGTCAATCACGTCGACCGAGAGCTCGTCGTCAAACAGCGACGCCGAGCTCGCGTTGGACGCGACCAGCGCCGTCTTGGCCTTGGCGATGTCCTCGGTGGCAATGTAGATGCCTACCGCGTAAACGTGAAGCTTGAGGAAGCTCACGGTGCGCACCCCTACGCCGAGGCAAGTGAACGGCACATTGTCCAGCTTGATTGAGGTGGGGAACGGCTCACATTTCGTTGGCGGCTGCACGGTGTTGGCATCGTCCAGGCGCAAAATCGAATTGTCGTAGACGCCCCACACGATTCCGGCCAGCAGACCAAGCAAGAGTCCGTTGCGGAAGGACTTGGGTTTGGGGGCACGAGGGGGCACAATTGGTGCTTCCGGCGGCGCCGAGGGGGGTACCACAGGGGTCACCACAGGGGCTGCCCGGCTCACAATGGGCGCACCCGGCGCCGGAGGGGCCGCCGCAGGGGCCGCCCGGCCCACAATTGGCTCCACGCCCGAGGTCGCTGCCGAGGCCGCGCTCGCAACGGCATCCACCGAGCTCTTGGCCTCCGCGCTCACAATCGGATCCACTGGCGCAGCTGCAACAACCGGCTCGCGTTTAGGAACAAACGGCGCCGCGTAGCAGCGAGCAAGGCGAGTCACCTGCCTGCAAGGAAATGCACGTCTAAGCATAAAGGTGGGGGACAGCCGAGTGGGGCCCTTTTATAGGTTTTATTTTTTAACTCTAGCACCAAATATTCCACAGCCGCACAGGCAGGCTCTTGCCCTTCATCTCCTCGCGCCACGCACGCGCTTCCTCTTGCTGCTGCGCAAACTGGTCGTTGCGCATCCCGCCTACAAGATCCATATCCTCGGACTTGATGTACCACGACGTCCTGTACCAGAGTTTGTGGCCAAAGTAACACGCCAGCACGATCGGCAGCCCGAGCCACACCTCAAAGAAACTCTTTGCATTTGGCTTGCCGCCAATTGGCCAGATGGCAATCCAGAACTGCACTGCCAAAATAACAACGCACCCAATGAGACCATAGGCAGCCGAGAAGACGCCGCCCTTGGCGGTAAACACCAGGTCGCTCAGCGGGATACCCTGCTTTTTGAGACCCATGCGGAACCGAATGTGGCACCAGCAGATGCTCAGGTACGTGAGGATCACGCTCAGCCCAGAAAACGCCACAAGCCAGTCAAACACTTCATTGTACTTGCTGCTGGCCACAAGGAACCCCAAGAGACCGACCACCATCGTAACAATGATCGACATCATGGGCCGCCCCTCGCGATCGACATAGGCAAAAATCTTGGGCGCCTGGCCTTCGCATGCAAGCGCAGTGAGTACGCGCGATGTGCCGTACACACTGGTGTTTGCGACGCTAAGAGCAGACAACAGAATCACCGTGTTAAAGATCGACGGCAGCGCCCTCACCCCGGTGTCCTTGATTGCAATCACAAACGGGGAAGAACGACCGTCACTGTATACGCCAAACGCACCGTTATTGTAGGGAACGAGGAACGACACAATCAAAAGCGAGCCAACGTAAAACAGCATGATGCGCCAGAAAACCTGCTTGATGGCCCTGGGCAAATCCCGCGCGGGGTTCTCCGTCTCACCAGCAGCCAGACCGGCCATCTCGGATCCGCTGAATGCAAACGCCGCATTCACAAACACGCTGCACACGCCCTTGAAGCCATAGGCAAACGCGCCAGGGTCGTGCCAGTATTGGGCACCGTAAAAGTGCTGGTTTCCCGCCTTGCCACAGATGGCGATAATGCCAAAGATGCAAAAGCCAACCACAGCAACGACCTTGATGATGCTAAAGATAAACTCAGTCTCGCCATAGCCCTTGACGCTAAACACGTTGATAAACAAAATCACTGCAAAAAAGAGCGCGATCCAGGCTGCCTTGTTGACATTGGTGGCACCATTGTTGTCACTGTCCCAAAAGTCAAGAACCGTGGCAGTGGCAATGAGCTCGAGGGGTACAGTGGTGATCCACTGCAGTACATAGTTCCAGCCCAAGGCAAAGCCCCAGCTCTCATCCATAAACCTTTGTGCAAAAATGTAAAATGAGCCCTGCACAGGGAACCGTACGGCGAGCTCGCCCAAGCACTGCATCACGGCAAAAAGAATACTGCCCACCAGCGCGAATGAGATGATGACGCCCGCGGGGCCACCAGAAGCAAACGAGCTGCCAGAGTTAATAAATAGACCCGACCCAATTGCACCTCCAATGGCCAGCATACTGAGGTGCCTCGCCTTGAGGCCACGCTTGAGAGGGGTGTGTGCGGTCATGTGCATGCGCATTTCCTCGGGAGTGAGGCCTTCCTTGCATTCTGGAATTGGCGCAGGCTTGAAGCTGTCGACAAGCCTTCTAAAGAAAGGTCCCTGTGCAGCTGGCGACTGCGAAATTGACTCTGCATCCCAGACAGTCGGCTGCTCGCTGTCTGGCGACCTGGCGTCTTTGAGTTTCGGCGAGTCCATTTTTTTTCCCCTCTTGTCTCGTCAGACAGGACCCAACACTTCCTATTTAGGGCTAGGATGACTCTTCCATAATATGTAAGGCATGCATATACACGCATAAGCGATCTATGTACATCAGTGTGCATGAGGAGAATCCCGCATTAGCGCCGCAAACTGGCGCTTAAATAGCGCTTAAAACGAAATTTCACTCGCTGCAAAAAGATCATGTGCAGCCTCGACGCACAAGCATGCCTCGAATTACCGCTCGTGGGCGGGTTGCAGCACCGAAGAAAAAAAATCTGACGTCAGTGCATGCATGCGCACAAGTCCAACCGTTTGCAGGTTTTTTTTTGGCGCTTGCGAATAAATAATAAATAGCTTCAGCACCAGGTGTGCCACATGCGCACCGCAAAGTTCTGCTGTGCAATGTGCTCTCTCCAGCGGCGGCCCTCCTCTTGCTGCAAGGCCATTTCTTCATTGCGAAGGCCGGCATACAGATCCATATCCTTTGCCTTGATGTACCAAGGCGTACGGTAGTAGATTTTGTGCGCGACGTAAAACGCCAAAACGACCGGCATGCTCAGGTAGACCTTGAAAAAGCCGCTGGCATTTGGTTCTTCGCCGATCGGCCACACAGCGATCCAAAATTGCAGCGCCAGAATAATAATACAGCTCAAAACACCAAAAGCGCCGGTGTAAATACCGCCCATTGCTGTGAAAACCAGCTCGCTGAGGGCCACGCCCTGCACCTTGAGGGCGTATCTGAATCGCAAGTGGCACCAGCAAATAGACAAATAAATCAAAATCACAGACAAACCGCTGAATGCCAATAGCCAGTCAAACACCTCGTTGTACTTTGGGCTGGCGACCAAAAAGCCGAGCAACCCAAATGCCATGGTGACCAGGATCGAGAAGAGCGGGCGGCCTGAGCGGTCAATGTAGCCAAAGATTTTGGGTGCCTGACCCTCGCAAGCGAGCGATGTCAGGGTACGGGACGAGCCGTACACCGAGGTGTTTGCCACGCTCAAGGACGCGATCAAAATCACGCTATTAAAGATTGAGGGCAACGCCTTGACGCCAGTGTCCTTGATGGCAATCACAAACGGGGACGAGCGGCCGTCGCTAAACACACCAAAATTCTCATTATCCCAGGGCACTAGGAAGGAGCAAATAGTCAGAGAGCCGAGATAAAATAGCATGATACGCCAGAAAACCTGCTTGATGGCCTTGGGGAGGTGCTTTGCCGGGTTCTCAGTCTCGCCCGCTGCCAAGCCGGCAAGCTCAGAGCCGCTGAACGCGAATGCGGCGTTCACAAAGCATGTGCAAACGCCCTTGAAGCCATTAGCAAATGCACCAGGATGATGCCAGTAGTCTGCTCCATAATAGTGGTCGTTTCCAGCCTTGCCGCAGATTCCAATGATGCCAAAGATGCAGAATCCAAGTACGGCAATAACCTTGATGATCGAAAAGACAAACTCAGACTCACCATAGCCCCTGACGCCAAAAATATTGATGAAAAAGATAAGCGCGTAAAACAGACCGATCCAGGCAGCCTTGCTAACTCTTGTGGCGGCGTTGTTGTCACCGTCCCAGTACTCGAGCACGGTAGCGGATGCAATGAGTTCCAAAGGCAGAGTGGTCATCCAGAGCAGGGCATAGTTCCAGCCAATTGCAAATCCCCAGCTGGGGTCCATGAAGCGTTTGCAGTAAATGTAAAAAGAGCCCTGCACGGGGAAGCGCACTGCGAGCTCGCCCAGGCATTGCATGACGGCGAAAAGCATGAGGCCAACGACGGCAAAAGAGATAACCACGCCCGCGGGGCCGCCGGAAGCAAATGAATTGCCCGAACCAATAAAGAGACCCGAGCCAATGGCGCCACCAATGGCGAGCATGCTCAGGTGACGGCTTTTGAGCCCACGCTTGAGAGGGGCGTGCTCAGCCATTGCGAGTTTGAGCTCTTCCTCGGTCAGATCACCGGCAAGGTGCTCGGGGACGGGCGCTGGCTTGAAGCTATCGGCCATCCGCCTGAAAACGTTTTGTTTGGGCTGGTCCACTACGGCAGCCTCCAGATCATAGCCACTAGTAGCCACTATGGGTGCTTGCTTTTCTTGGGTCATGTCTTTTTGCAACCTGTGACAGAGCGCCGAGTCAGAGTGAATTAATAGTCACTCGATATGCAAGGTGCTGCAGGTGGCATTTGGGTGCAGGATTTTTTTTCCGGTGCCGATGCACGAGGGGCTCTGTAAAGCGTGAAATATAGCTATCTAGGTACAGATCAGTATTGCTACTCGAAATGGAATCCCCACAGGACTGTTGAGCGCAACACTGTGCACAAGTGGAAGGTCATAGCGGCAGCCAGCATAAACGGCTGCAGCCCAAGGCCATAAAGGGCAACCATGCCCAGATAAACCGAAACTTTTAGCGAATCACGGTTGAATTACTATTTATATGAACCAGTGGGTCGCAGGGTGATCATGCGTGGACCTTTCATGGCAGTTTGGGCGAGTGCGGCACATCCCAGGCAGTGAGTGCGCGAGCCAGACGAGTCTTCCGACAAAGGCCAAAACTCGTATGGGGGTACTTGGAAACAGTGTTTCCGTATGAATTGAGAAAAACAGCCTAATTCAAACTTTTGCGCAGATTCTTGCACTTAGGGGCCATACCGTCTGGCGGCATCTGTGGGGGCTGCGGGGAGTGCGTGAGGCTGTGAGGATGTGGGGCTGGCCCCAACTGGAAGTTGTTGGGCACACCGAGGCGTGCGCTGGTGGTGTAAGGCTGATATGGTGAAATAAATTACTATGTTTGACACTGTTCTCAGCACCAGGTGTGCCAAAGCCTAATGGGCCAAGAGCGCGTCTTTATGTGCTCTTTGTAGCGACGGGCCTCCTCCTGCTGGAGCTGGAGTTCTTCATTGCCGAGACCAGAGTTGAGGTTGATATCCTCTGCCTTGATATACCACGAGGTGCGGTACCACGCCTTGTGTGCGATGTAAAAGGCGAGGATGACCGGCAGGCCAAGGTACACCTCAAAGAATGCATCTGCGCTTGGCGAGGCGCCAATGGGCCACACAGCGATCCAGAACTGCAGAGCGAGGATGACGACGCAGCCGACGACGCCAAAGATTGCGGTGTAGATGCCGCCCATTGCGGTGAACACGAGCTCGCTGAGGGGGACGCCGTGGAATTTCATTGCGTATCTAAAGCGCAGGTGGCACCAGCAGATGCTCAGGTAGGTGAGAATTACACTGAGACCGCTAAACGCCAGCAGCCAGTCAAAGACCTGCTCGTACTTGTCGCTGGCGACCAAGAAGCCGAGCAGACCAAAAGCCATAGTGATCAAAATGGACCACAGGGGGCGGCCCTCGCGGTCGACGTATCCAAACAGCTTGGGGGCCTGGCCCTCGCAGGCCAGTGCGCACAGGGTACGCGAGCAGCCGTAGACGGAGGTGTTTGCGACGCTAAGAGCAGACAGCAAGATGACGGTGTTGAAGATGGACGGCAGGGCTTTAGTTGCGGTCTCGCTGATTGCAATCACAAACGGCGAGCTGCGGCCGTCCGAGGTGGTGCCAAAGTGCTCGTTATCCCAGGGCACCAGGAACGAGCAGATGGTCAATGAACCAAGGTAAAACAGCATGATACGCCAAAACACCTGCTTGATTGCCTTGGGGAGGTGCTTTGCAGGGTTCTCGGTCTCACCGGCGGCCAGGCCGGCCATCTCTGAACCGCTGAACGCAAACGCCGCATTCACAAAGCACGTGCACACACCCTTGAAACCGTTGGCAAAGGCGCCCGGGTGGTGCCAATAAACGACGCCAAAGTAGTGGTGGTTGCCGGCCTTGCCGCAGATGGCGATGATGCCAAAGATGCAAAAGCCAAGAACGGCGACGACCTTGATGATGGAGAAGATAAACTCGGACTCGCCGTAGCCCTTGACGCCAAAGATATTGATGAAGAAAATGACTGCGTAAAACAGGGCGATCCAGGCTGCCTTGTTGACGTTGGTGGCGCCGTTGTTGTCCGAATCCCAGTAGTCGAGCAGGGTGGCCGCGGCGATGAGCTCAAGGGGCAGGGTTGTGAGCCACTGGAGGGCGTAGTTCCAGCCCAGGGCAAAGCCCCAGCTGGGGTCCATGAAGCGCTGTGCGTAGATGTAAAAGGAGCCCTGGACGGGGAAGCGCACGGCGAGCTCGCCGAGGCACTGCATCACCGAAAAGAGGAGCAGGCCAACCACTGTAAAGGAGATGACGACGCCGGCCGGGCCACCCGAGGCGAACGAGTTGCCCGAACCAATGAACAGGCCGGATCCGATCGAGCCACCGATGGCCAGCATGCTGAGATGGCGGGCCTTGAGGCCGCGTTTGAGCGGGGCGTGCTCGGTCATGGCGATCTTGAGCTCCTCTGGGCTAAGGCCCTGGAGGTGCTCTGGCACGGGGGCAGGCTTGAAGCTGTCGACCATCCTGCGCAGCTTGCCCGGCTTTGCGGATACGATGTGAGCAGCCTCGACGTCGTAGCTGCTCGAGGCAGCCTTTTTTTCTCCACTGTAGGTGCTCATGCAGGTGGGGTAGGCGGAGGAGATATTTAAGCGGCGAGGTGCATGATATGCATATCTTATCAGTAGAGCGTGTTGATTGGAGAAAAGTTTGCCGAGGGTATTGGGCAGTGGGCATGGTCTTTTGGGGTGGAGAGCCACCATGGGTGGTTTTTTTTAATGTTTCTTTTTTTTAGATTGCGACTTGTCGAGGGAGTCGGCACGGCACCCGGTGGCTGCTGGCTAATTTGTAGTGCAGCTAATTCTAGCCAAGTGCAGTGTAACGAGGCTGTGTGTCGGCGAGCCCGAGATTTGTTGGTTTAGTTCTTTGACTGGGTTTTTGGTGGATTTAGTTTATAATTTTTATTCCACCCCTCGGCAACCAGGAAACCATCCTACCTAGCTAATTAACCCAAATATCAGAGCCCTCTTGGTGCATCCACCTCTCAAGATTCTGCACCTCAGAGTCCCAGCCCAGCAGCTTGTCGCGCACGCTAGCAATCTGGGCCTTGTCGAGGACTCGCGGCTGCAGCCACGACACCGACACGGTGCGCTCGACCTGGTCAATCGACCCGCGCAGCAGGTCCATCGAGAACGCCTTGAGCACGAGAATCTCCACCGCAGACTCGGCGTGGAGGTAGGTCTCCTTGGCGATGGTGTCAAACGACAGCACGCGCTCGGTGGCGCCGCGGCGGAACACGCACTCGCACAGCGCCATCAAACAGATCTTTTGGTCGAGGAACGCGGCGTTGCTCTCGAGCAGCGGCACCTTGGCCAGGTGGTGGCGGTGCGCCTGGAACGCCTGCATGTCGCCGGCGTTGACGAGCAGCACGAGCTCCTTGAGCCAGGTGTACTCGCCGTCGAGCGCCTGGAGGATCGGGTGCAGCACGAGCTCGCCAAAGTTGTAGGTCTCCTCGCCGAGCAGGGCGGCGACCGCCATGTCGAACGCGCGCGCCTGCTTGGCCTGCGCGGAGAGCTCACTCTCCTTGACGCACGCGAGAAACAGCAGCGAATTCCTGTAGTAGGCGGTGTAGTCGGCCTTTTTCTTGTAGTACTCGCAGCAGGTGCCGTAGTAGGCTGTGCTGATGACGCCGCTGGTCTCGCGCAGGTCAGAGGCCTGGTCGATGAGCTTCTTGGCCTCGAGCAGCTGCTCGAGCTGCACGTGGAGCTGCGCAATGTGCAGCTGCACAAAGCTCCACACGTCGCGGTGCTCCTCCATGTCGGCGGCGATCCCGCCCAGGAACGCCAGCGACTCCTGCGGGGACCGCTGGCTCGTGGCGGCGATTGCCAGCGAAACAAACGCCAGCTTGTTGAGGTTCTGCTCAAACGACGCAATAAAGCTCTCAAACAGCCGGAACCGCACCGGCTCGCTGCGCGGGTCCTTGAACAGCGTCAGCATCGTCTCCGTGAGCTGGAACCAGAGCTTGCGCTCCCATAGGTCCTCCATCTCGAGGAAAACCGGCTGGATCTCCTCGTCCACCTGCATCCGCAGCGTGTTTAGCACCGTTGAGATATCCACCATGATGACAGAGCGGGAGCCAGCGCCCACAAAGTACCCGGTGCTCGCGGCAGGCAACGCAAATGTTGTCTACGTGCACCCCGAGGGGCTGCTGCGGGTGTCCAAGACGGGCGCCGACCCGCAGGCAATTGTGGGTTATTATGCATTGTGGGCCCGCCGCCTGCCTGACTACGTTGGGCGCATGCAGCCCGTAACCGACCCGCATCTGGGCGCGGGCATCCTCATGGACCACGTGGGGCGCGGTGGTACGCTGCTGGTGGAGTTTAAACCCAAGTGGCTGGCCCAGAGTCCCGATGCGCCGGCCAACGCGCGCGCCTGTCGCACGTGCGCCGTCGACGCCCTGCGGGGCAAGCCGCGCGCGTGGTGCCCACTTGACTTGGCGCATGACCCGCGCCGTGTTTTGGATAGCCTGGGGTGTACGCGCGCCGACGCCGTGGCCGAATTCCTCAGCGAGCGCGACCTGCTGCCGCTCCTAGCAAAGTACCAGGCGGGCCCGTCCACCTTTGCCCCTCTTCCCTCCCAAGAGTTCCTCGACGCAATGAGCGCGCGCGACTGCACCATCCTCATTGAACGCACCGCGCCAGGCGCCCCCGGCAGCTCGCTCCACCGCGGGCTGTGGGTGCGCGCGCGCGTCGTCGACCTCGACCCCAAGGACCCGTCCCAGCTGGCCAAGTGGCAGGCCATAGAGCGCAGCCTCGACTACTTTGTGGCATCCAACTGCCGGCTATCTAATAATTAGCTGCCCGCTCAGCACGACGCCGCCGCGCGGGTTCTGGATCCACACCTCAAACAGGTCCTCGGTGATGGGGGCCGCGCAAAACAGCGCCTCCTCGTCGACGGTCATTGGCGCCAGGTTGCGGTATGTGAAGGAGGAGATGCGGCGCTTCGAGTCCTTTAGAATGCTCGAGTGGAACCACCACAGCGCCATCGACACCATGAGCGGGCCCTGCACAATCACCTCGGGCAGCTGCTCCTGCTCGCGCGAGTAGATTGTGTCATAGTGAATGAGGTGCGCGTTGAAGTTGAGCGCCGAGTAGCGAAATAGAAGCACCCGGCTGGGCTGCACGCGGCGCGTGTACTGCGGCGTGTACTTGGGGGCAATGAACTTGAACTGGCGCTCGACGATGCGCGGGTCGTTGCCAAAGTAAAACATGGACCGCTTCTCCTTGACCGCCCACTGCGACGACGCGTGCGGCCGCATCACGCGCTCGATAGACACGTTGATGCGCTTGCGGTCGCCGCTCTCGCGCACGTCGGTGACCGTCTCCTCGCACACGCTCGGCTCGCCAATCTTGAGCTCAGAGTCAATGTTGAAGCTGACGCTGCCGCCAAACCAGCGGCGGTTGGGAAAGTTGCCCACGGGCGCCTGTGAATTGTCGTAGCCGTCGACGCTTAGCTGCGACTCGGGGAAAGTGTGGTTGAAAAACACCAGGTGCGATCCTGGGGTCAGCGGCTGACCCTTGGCGCGGGGCTCGGTGGGCACGGGCAGGTGGCCCGCGAACGTTGCGTCGAGGCACTGTGCGTGGGTCAATGACATGTCGTCGTGAAAAGTCCATGGTCCCGAGGTCTGGAGCGTTGCTACCTGGCGTGCGCAGCGCGGTATGAGCCCGCCGCGCGGTACGAGCCCTCGCAGTGCCATCATGCTGAGTCAGGGGGGCTCAACGGTGGGGAAGGGGTGAGGGCCAGTGGGTGGGCCAGGGTGAGGGTAGCTGGTGGGCCGGTGGGCCAGGGGGTGGGTCGGCGGTGGGTAGCCGGTGGGTCGACGGTGCCCAAAAAAGCGCTCTCCACTCCACTACTTCCACGCTGCAACAGTCTTTTCCGCAACAACATCAGAATCACCCATCACAAACGCATGCTTGACAGGCGCAATCTCTACCTGTACGTCCCTGTGACGCGCAATCGTCGCCGCCCGCGTCGCCTCGGGCACCCAGTGGTCGTCCTCTGCATAGAATAGCCAGATCCCATAACTGCCAGCCCAAAACTCGGGCACGTCCTGCTTTTCGACCCTATCCATCTCCTCAAACCCCATCACCAAAATCTGCCGCAGAATGTGGGGCCGCACCGCCAGCGCCAGCGTCGTCGTCTGCACCGCCGCGGGCGCCTTGCGTTGGGCAACCCCCAGCACAAACCGCACAAGCCACGGCACGCGGCCCAGAATGGCGAGTGCACCAACCACAAGCTCGACTCCCCAGTGGCCCGCGCGCTCCTTGAACCACGTCAGACTCTGCCCGCGCGTGCTCTTGGCAATGTCTTGCAAAGTGGGCGTCAACAGACCGCAAAACTGGATGGTGCACGCGAGCTGGGCCACCGCCACGCGTTGGGCCATCCACGCGCCAATCGAGTGCCCGAGCAAAATCACTCGCCGGCCAGCGCACTTTGCATTCAAAAACTCCACCTTGTGCTTGATTTGGTCGTCGAGCGTGTACACAATATCCGACTTGCGCGCCAGATCAGAGCCCAGCTGCGACAGCACAACGCACTCGTACCCCGAAAGCTCGTGAACCTTTGAGATATAGTCGGTATAGTATTGGGCGACGCCCGGGTTGCCGGGAATCAGCACCACTACTGGCTGCGAGGCAGGCCCAGGGATGCTCAGGTACGACGTTCCGTCAAAAGTGTCTAGGTTCATTGCTCGAGGCAGGACTAGACGCCACAGTTTAAATTCGACGCCACCAGCACCCACCCACCGCCACCAAGGCAGCCACAAATAAATTTCATCCATCCTGCATCCTCTCACAATGGCCCTCACAAAAGACCAGGTGAGCAAAATCCGCAACAAAATGCGCCGTGAAAAGATCATGGCAAAGCTTAAAGACGAGGCCAACAAATCGCGGCACAAGATGCGCCAGCAGAGAAAACGCACCGAGGAAGACAACCCCGAACTGCGCGAGGAGCGTCTGGCAAATGCCCAAACAGACACAATCGAGTCCAAACGAGTGTACGACGAGACTATTGGTACCGAGGTCGAGGCCGACGAGTTTGACAGCTACTTTGCCGAGGGCAGGCAGCCCAAGGTGTTTATCACAACAAACAAAAACGCACGCAAAGAAGCCTATGTGTTTGCCGCGCTACTACTGGATATCTTCCCCAACAGCCAGTTCATCAAGCGCAAGAACCAATTTGAGATCAAGGATATTGCAAAGATCTGCGCCAAGCGCGAGTTTACTGATTTGATTGTGATCAACGAAGACAAGAGCAAGGTCAACGGCCTGACGTTTGTGCATTTGCCCGAGGGCCCCACATTCTACTTTAGCGTGTCGAACCTGATTCTGCCCGAGGACCTCAAGGGCCATGGCCGCGCCACCGACCACGTCCCCGAGCTGATCCTCAACAACTTTAGCACCCGTCTCGGCCAGACGGTCGGCCGCCTGTTTCAGTCGCTCTTCCCGCAGCGCCCCGAGTTTGAGGGCCGCCAGGTGGTGACCCTCCACAACCAGCGCGACTATATCTTTTTCCGGCGCCACCGGTACATGTTCAAGTCTGAGGAGCGTGTAGGGCTTCAAGAACTTGGCCCCCAGTTTACGCTAAAACTGCGCCGCATTCAAAAGGGTATCCGCGGAAACGAGATTGCCTGGCAGCACCGCCCTGACATGGAGAAGGACAAGCGCAAGTTTTATCTATAATTATTTAAAGGTCCTGGGTATCCCAGTTTTTAAACGAGCTGCTCTCCGGCCCGATAACGCACACGCCAGCACCCTGCAAATCGTCGAGCGCAGGCACCAGGTACTCGTGGGCGACACGGTTGAGGTCCTCGGGGGTCACTGCAAGCAGATTCTCTCTACGGCGTTGGCGCTGCTCAAAGTCGAGGCCCGTCCTGAACGCAACGCCAATCTCGCCGCGCGGGCTCACGGGGCTGTCGACGCCCTGGAACACACCGACCTTGCCCTCGTCCACGTCGCTGGCGGTCCACTTGTTTGTGGCGGCAAATGTGCCTGCATTGCGGATCACCGCTAGCGAGTTTTCGGGGTTGGGGTCGCGGTACGAGTAAAAGTTGAGAAGGCCCTCAATGGCGTTGTAGCCGGCGCCGCCGCCGTAGGCGCCGCCCTTTTCACGAATCTCAGTGTGCAGGTGGCGGTTGGTGAGCAGGTTGCCCAGCACGGTGAGCGCAGCGCTGTCCTTGTGGTCGTAGCCGGGCCCACGGATCGAGGCACCCACGTAGCTCACCTGGAAGGGCAGCGGCACAAACGTCTGTTTGGCCGAGAGAGGGGCCTCGGGCGCCGTAAACACTCCTGGCGCCGCGCCAACGCTCGACATGAACCCACGCAACAGCGGCTCATGGAGGCCAACCATCCCGGGGGAGCACGTCAGGCCAGCGCGCGTAGACCACCCATGCTGGTGAATCTTTTCGAGCTGGGGCACTAACTCGGCACCCAGCTGCTGCTCGTCCAGCGCAGACAGCCGCTTGAGCTGCCGCAGGGCATCAAACCCCCCAAGCTGCGCATCGAGCGCCTTGCGGGAGCTCACGGCCGAAGCAGCGCGCGCAATCGCATACGAGTGGCCCGACGAGCTCAGCGAGTTCATGATATTTGCCGCGCTCGAGTCTACGAGGCTCTTGAGCTTGGATACGTTCTGGAACTGCGGGCGTGTGGCCACCTCCTGTAGCAGCTCGTAGATCTTTTCGAGCTTGGAGTCGAGACCGTACACTCCGTACCCAATCTCCACTCCGAGCGGCCCACCAGCCAGTCGGCGGGAGCCGGCGCCCACACTCACGCCGCCCGAGTGCAGCTTGATGAGGTCCTCGAGCTCGGCCATGCTGTGGTCGCGGGTGCCCACGCTGGTCAGAGCGTCAGTGTAGATGGAAAGCAGGCCACTGAGGGACGGGTCCAACTGCGACATATCACGCATGATGCTCAGGTACGAGATCCCCTGGGTTGGAGTCTCGCGCACCATCAGCCCATTCTGGGTCGTCACCGGGTAGTCCTTTGCCCGCGGGGCAATGTCTGCTGGGGTCACTTTGGGGAGCAGCTCAACGTCTTGCGGGGCATTTTGGGCGCTCGCAAGCGACTGGCCGCGCTCAAAAATGGCCTGCTTGTCGGAGGAGCTCAACGCACCGACCCGCTGCTCGAGCAGCTGCTGCTCGGCGGCCTTGAGCGAAGCCTCAAACTCGGGGTCGGGCTGCATCACAAACTCAAAATAGTTGCCGCCCAGCATCTGGCGCAGCTGGTCCTGGAACCAGGTGGGCTCCGAGGCCACGAGCTGCTTGAACTTGAGCAGCATGGCCTCGTTGTCAAACACCTCCATAACGTCGTTTTTGGTGGAAAACGCGCGGTCCACCACCCGGTTGAGTAGCCCCATGCCAAAGCTGGCGCTGATCTCGCGGTCGCTCAGCTCGGCCTGGTGCACAATGGCGTCGACGCGCGCCTGGGCAAAGCCGCTGGCCACCACCTCCTCAATGGTTTTGAGTACAACCGACTTGAACTGCTCAATCTGGTCCTCTCTGATGCCCTGCGCGCCAACGGTGAACATGAGTTGCGCGGGGGTCTCCTCGACACCGGTGTTTACGGTAAACTCGGGCGCCAGCCCCGAGTCGACAATTGCCTGGTGGAACGGTGAGGCGTGACCGTCAGTCAAGAGCAGCCCCAGCACCCGCCAGGCAAGCGTGTGCACCACATCGTCAGGGGACCCAACGTACCATGTGAGCGACACCTTGTGTTGCTTGGCCTCGTCGTACATGGGATCCAGCGGACCAGTCTTGACTACCTTGATGTTGGAATTGAGCGCGACGGGCTCGACAAGCTTGGCAACGCTCGCAGAGGCGGCCCTACCTGGCTGCACCGTCTCGAGATAGTGGGCGAGAGGATCGAGCGACTCGGCGGCATCAAAGTCGCCATAGCTAAAGCTCACGCAGTTGTCTGGGTGATAGTTGGCCCGGTGGTAGGCCACGAGCTGCTCATAGGTCAACTCGGGAATGTGCTGAGGGTCGCCGGCAGAGTACTCCATCGACGGGTATATACTCTGGAAAAACGAGGTCCAAAAGTAGTACGCGGGCATGCTCATCTGGCCCTTCATCTCGTTGAATACAACACCCTTGAATTCCAGAGCAGACTTGCTGTCGCTGGGGTCGGCGTTCTCGAGCCGCCATCCTTCTTGGTGGAAATCCTGCTCCCGCAGCAGCGGGTCGAAAACGCTATCCATGTAGACCTGCTGCAAATTGAGGAAATCCTGTTTGTTTGTGGTTGCAAACGGGTAATAGGTGTAGTCCTGGCCGGTGAGGGCATTCATGTAGTTGGCCAGAGATCTTGTCTGCATCTTGAAAAATGGGTCGCGCACGGGGAACTTTGTCGATCCGCACAGCGTCGTGTGCTCTAAAATGTGCGGAACACCCGTCTTGTCCGGGGCTTGGGTTTTGAACGCCAGGCTGAAAACTCGGTTCGCGTCCGGCCGGTGGACGTGGATGTGGCTGAGGCCAGTTTCAGAGTGCTGGTATCTCATGGCCCTCAAGGCCAGCTTGGGGACCTCCACGGTCTCTTTTAATGTGAAACCCATGCTTAGGCAAGACTGAGGGTAGGCGAGGTTGAGACTCCTGGGTGAGGCTTCTGGTGAGGCTTCTGGTGAGGCTTCTGGTGAGGCTCTGGGTGAGGGTTGTCGGAGTAGATTTCTCGAGGTTCCTCGGAAAGGGTTTCTAGAGTGAGAGAGTGGGAGCGAGACAGGTATAAAAATCTAAAGCTAGAAATCAGGTGCGTATTTACTCGGGCGCAGGCAGCAAGCCCGGCAGGTTGTGAACCGGCTTTGTTGGCCGTGCCTTTGAGGTGGCAGCGAGCGCGCCGAATCGCGTGTATGCTGCCAAAACTCCTTGGATCAATGTAGTTGGCGTACCAGCAAACGCCGTGGTGGACTGCGAGCGTTAGGCAGCCCCCTCCCCCCTCTCCTCTCAATAAATAAATACTATTTGCTATATTGCGCGCGAACCTGCGCAATGACCCGCTTGCGTTCAACCTCGAGCCGCTCTACTGCCTGCGCGGTTATCTTGCGGATCTGCTTGCACACCTCGTCCGCCAGGAGCGCCTGCCACTCCGCCACAGTCTGGTCCTTGACACTGTATAAAAACTCTAGACTGGAGGGGGGCAGGTAGTCCTCAAACTCAGAGGCGAGCTCTTGCATTGTGGGGACTTGAATTCGCACCGGCTGCTGCTCAAACGACGGCAGCGACGCAAGCGACGAGCCCTCAGACTGGTTCTGGGACTCGTGCAGCAGATTGAACGCGTTGCGCTGCGGGGATGGCGTGCTGTTGTCGTACGAGTACTCCATCTTGCTGGGAGTCGGGCTCGACGGCTCCTTGAAGAATGACGGCAGGCGAGGATACATCACCGGCGACATGCGCGAGTGGCTTAACTCGAACGACTGGCGGCCCAGGTCCGGTAGCGGGCTCGGCATGGGGTGCGAAAGCAGCCTGTTTGGCGAAGCCCTCTCAAACGGGGTAGAGGTATATGTGTTCCTCAAGATGCTCAGCGGAGGCGCAAGGCTGGGGGTATCGCTCGTGTCCTTAGGGGTTTCTGGGTCGTTTTCATTGTTGGATAGGTGACTGCTGTCGACAGACACCTCCTCGGCGTCCACAGTGACCATCGACGCCGACGCCGAGTGGCTGGCCTCGCTCGAGTCGTCGGCGGTCACAAACGTGGTGTCTTGGTGCATTGGGGACTCTGCCAGAGCCAGACCAACGCTCTCCTCGGGCAGAGCTGGTCTAATGCTCAAGTCGGTGAGCTCTTCGTCGAGGTGAAATTTGGGGTCTGTGGTAGGCGTGTAGGCCTCGATTTCCTGCTCGCTGGACTCTTGGTCGTGCTCGCTGGCCTCTTGTTCGAGCTCGCTAGCCTCTTGTGTTTGCTCGCTCACCTGCTCACTGGCCTCTATCTCCTGCTCGCTAGACTCCTGCTCCCCACTCAGCTCCATCACAGGCTCAAGCTGCTGCACAAGCCCAGAATACTCCTCTTTCTCGCTGAGGCCAAACAGGCTGCTCGCCAAGTCCGCCGGCGGCGCCAAGACGGGGACAGGCAGTTCGTGTAGTTGCCTGGACATTTGCGCGATGTACGCACAGTCGGAACGCTGCGATTGGTGCACCTCCAGGGGCGCATCATCTAAATTCCACTCGTGAAAGCAGATCTGGCAAAAGGCGCACTCGGCAGTATCGTCGCCCCGGTACCGCGGATTGTAAAAGAACCCTGCTTCTGCCATCTTGAGCGCCGACAAGGCGCTATCAGAGGAATAGGGCCAGCCCTCGAAGGTGTCGAAGCGGTCCCGCACGGTGTGCTCCTTGTCGCCCAGCACCCGAATCCATGGGCATCCTGGCGAGATGCGCAAATGCTCCACCACGGGGTCGTCGTCATCGTTCCAATTGTCGAAATTGACCTTGCAAGTGAAGCATCGGGTTTTTTGAGGGGCGCGCGGATTGATGTAAAAGCCGGCACGCGCCATGTCTTCACGGGAGATGGCGCAGTCCCATGGGTACTCATCGAACGTGTCGAGCCGCTCACAATAAGTTTGCGGGCAGTCCATCACTGCGCGTTGTTTACGGTTGAGTCAGCGGTGGCAGCCTGTGGGTTTAAGACGGCTGGCTTGTGAAACAGCGCCAAATATTTCTTTATAAATATGTGACTAGATGGTATGCGGATCTGTGCAAGCTCGGGTGAGTTTTTTTTTTTTTTGTTTGTGTGCCAGCCCACATGTAATTGTGGGTCGTAGCGCTGATACGATGTGGGCCCATTGGTTAGTGGCTGGCTTGGTAGGGGAGGGAATGGTCTAGGTGGTTGTGCCAGCTTATGGTGACATTTTATGCGAATTAGCGTGTAATGGTTCCGAGTGTGACCGCAGTTGCGAGTGCTGATTGTATACTCTAGCTCAATAGGCCGGCCTGAACATGTAAACATTTACAGGTTGCACATGCCCAAAAGCTGCCAAACGGCCATTGCGAGAATGCAGAACAGCGGTATCAAAAATGTTAAACACCTTTTGCTTGGGTAGTTTGCTATTGTGGCTCCTGAGGTTGACACATAGTGCAGTGTCCCACAACTCTCTAAAGCTTGTGCATCCAGACCCTGTGTCAATGCAAAAGCCCCTTCCTCCTCTCCCTGTACGCCATTTCAACGGGTATGTCAGTTTGCTATTTTATTGAATGTATCCTAACCAATTCTCAACGACGCGGGCTTAAACGCTAAAATTCCGGTTTTTTAAAGCGAATATTGATATTCCTTTGCGTCTGAGACTTTTCGCTTATGCACTCTGCAGCTAGGCTGCAGCACGCACTAAGCGCCCGTTAGAGGCAAGACAACAGGTGCACAAGCGTCGAAAAAAAATTTGGTTATCAGTCTAGACAGAATGTATACTGACAGCTCCTCAGGTCACCATAGCAACGCTAAATGGAGGCAAGACGGGTATAGATCTCTAGCTATTACTTGCGCGCTTTTCTAGGGCGCAAACGCCGTTTCCAGGGGGTCCTGGCCGGGCTTGGTTGGGTACGCTTTTGGGGTGGCGGCGAGCGCGGCGACTCGGGTGCGCTGAGACTGAGAGGCGCTAGGGTTGCAAGTCTTTTGTCGGGGATTTTGGGCAGAGCCTTGCAACGTTTGAAGAGCGGCGAGCGCGGCCACACGCGTGCACGCAGCTCCACCAAGGCCAGCTGGTCCTTCTCGAGCGCACTCCTGCGCTCCAACAAGCGGCCCTTGAGGGCTATGTCGCTGGTCTTGGCCAGGGCCTCGTCCATCTCTTTGACGCGGCGTTGTAGGCGGCCTAGTGCGAAATGTGACACCTTGTCGGGACTGCAGAGGACGGCCATGGATGGGAAGGTGGAGCGGAATTGAGGTTTATATGTGCTGTTTTATCACATTGCAACAAGCAAACCAACAAGCACTCAGAGCCAGGCACCGGGATTAGCTCAATGGCTGCCATTTCAATGCCATCACTGGAAATGTGGAACGCACCTAAATTCAATTAAACTCCCAGACTGGACCCTCAGCCACCGACCCGCCACCGGTATGCCACGCGTCACCGCGTCACCGTCACACGAGCAAAAAGTAAACAGTGCCAGAATAAAAAAAGCTGGGCCCGCTAATTGGGCCGTGAACCCAGCTAGGATCGCCCAATCTAGCTCATAAGCTCTAAACTCAAAGCTATCCTACGTCAAACTCTCAGCACCTCAGCACACGCGCAAGACCCGGCCTCAGCACCTCAACGCGCGTGCAAGGCCTAGCATAGCTCTTTAGACCGCCTGCAATAACCAAACAACACAAAGCGGCGCTGCATCTCAATCGCTGCCGTGCTCAGGGATCGCCAAAACGCGATAAGAAACACGGCCTCGAAAAAAGCGCCAAAAAATACAAAAAAATCAGCGCGTTTCCCCTTCCCCCCTTGCGTCCCGCTGAAACGTGTCTTTTCACAACTAATTTCCTCGTATGCACAATGCATGCAAGTTGGTCTTGCCCGCCGCCGAGATAAGTGTTGCGCATGTTTGGCCCGTCGGCGAGCGAAACAAATCACCTAGCATCGATAAAAACTGTATTCTACCCTGGGTTGAACTTTTTTGGGTACGAATTTCACATGTTTTTGCTGCTTTTATGCAATTCCTCCGTCAAAGTTGAATGCCCTCAAAAGTGGCTGCCCCTGCCGATCACGTGATGTTCGAGCATTCTTTTGTTGATTGCGGCAACAGGGGACAAGGGGTAGCGCAGGGCTCCATTTTTCGACATGTCGTAATTAATGCATTATCCGAAAGAATTGGTTAAGAAAAAACCCCCCCTTTGAACACCTATCTCTGAGATATATAAATTTAGCACTCTTCATGCAAGGGTTAGGGCATTTGGCAATGCGAGGTGCATTGCATATCGCGTACGACCAATTTTGGCACAAGTATATATGTGGAGCGGGCTCCGTGTCTAGATAGCAAGTTTTCTTCTCACACACACACACACACACACACACACAATATGGATTCTGCATCGATTTCTCAATTCTACCAAGAACACTACATCCCTGCCTCGCCCCCCAAGAAGCAGAACGTTGTCCCCAAGATTATTCCTTCGTTGATCATGCAGGATAAGACCAGTGACAGTACGCATCACCTTGGATGCGGCTGCCTCGAGGGTGCCTGCATCCACCAAAAGGCCTGGTGGGACGCTAATGAGCCCCAGCACGTGCGCCCCAGCCTGCGCCCCATGAAGAGCTCTGCCTCTGTTCTTAGCTTTGACCAAAGCGACTAATTATTTATTTAGACTGTCATCTCATATTAACTATTTGGGCATGCCGCTATGCAGCGGTTGTGCCGTCAGAGGCCGCCAGGGGCGGTGCAGCCAGCTAGTATTTGACAGAGCATTGAGCACGCGCAGAGGCATGCGTTTGGCGGCTCTTGCCAGTGCGAGTATGGCGGTCGCGAGCACCGTGCATGTCACTCTAGACGCAACCACTACAAAGGTCTTTTACCAGGCGTCGTTCGTCGAGGACTTCGAGCACGCCGAGCCAACCATCTCCAAGGCCGGTTTTGCAGCCCTGCCGGAGGACGACGACAGCCTGGAGATTGTGAATGCGACCGACCCCTCGCACCACGTTTCGCGCCAATTTAGTTTTAATCACACCAGCGCGCTTCACCTGGCTACCCTGCTTGCCCCAGGTACCACAGTGGCTGCTGTAGCCGGCACTACTGTGGGGAAGGCTTTCTAATGCGACAGTATTTTGCAGGCGTCGACTCGTCGACCCAGGGGTGTAAAGTTGTTATTTTAGATGCCTCAGGCAACACAATTAGACAGGGAAAGGCCGCTCACCCGGCCGGCACCGAAGTCGACCCCGAGGAATGGTGGCAGGCGCTCCAGCAGGCCATTGCAGAGGCTGGAGGCCTCGAGGATGTCCAGGCTATCTCCATTGCTGGCCAGCAGCACGGAATGGTGGCATTGGATGCTATGGGTACGGTGATTCGCAAAGCATTGCTGTGGAACGACACTCGCAGCGCGCCGGCTGCCGCGCAGCTCATTGCCGAGGTGGGAGGTCCCGAAATTTACGCTCAAAGGACCGGCCTAGTTCCTGTGGCCAGCTTTACTGCCACCAAGCTACGGTGGTTGCGTGATAATGAGCCCTCAAATGCCGCTATGGTGGCTGCGGTTGTGCTCCCCCACGACTACCTGACATGGCGCCTCTTGGGCTACGGCCCCGGGTCTGAGCGCGGAGTCGATTTTACTGCGTTGGTGACCGACCGCAGCGATGTGAGTGGTACAGGGTACTGGAGCGGTGCCACTGGGGCCTATGACCTGGCCCTGTTTGAGCTGGCGTTGGGCCGTCCCGGCCACGAGGCGAAATCAAAGGGCTCTGGGGTTGTTTTGCCGCGCGTGCTGGGGCCCAGCGAGCCCGCAGGGACTACTCCAGACGGGATTCTGGTTGGACCGGGTATGGGCGACAATGCAGGTGGTGCTCTTGGGCTCAACCTACAGCCCGGTGATGTCGCCGCCTCGATTGGAACGAGCGGCGCGGTGTTTGCCCCCAGTTTAGAGCAGGTTTACGATCCTAGCGGCGAGGTGGCTGGGTTTGCCGATGCTACGGGACTGATGCTGCCGCTCTTGTGTACACTCAATGGAGCGCGCATTTTGACGAGCGCGCTCAACGTGCTTGGGCTGGCCAGTTTTGATGAACTCGAGGAGCTGGCCAGCAAAGCGCACCCCAAATCTGGCGGTATCACTCTTGTTCCATACTTTGAGGGCGAGCGTACCCCTAATCTGCCGCTGGCGACCGCCTCGATCGTTGGCTTAACCTTGGAGAATGCACAGGCCCACAACATTGCCAGAGCGCATTTCGAGGCCCTCGTGTGTACCTTGATGGATGGCCTCGAGGCCGTTAAGCGGCAGGGCGCTAGGGCTGAGCGCGTCTACCTGATTGGCGGCGCCAGTGTCAACAAGATGGTGCAGCAAATTGCGGCCCAGGTTCTACAAATTAAGGTGGCGGTGCCAGACCCTGGCGAGTATGTCGCTCGCGGGGCTGCCATTCAGGCAGCGTGGGTGGCTTTGGGGACCAAGCCAGAGTGGAACCCCACGCTACACAATGAGCTCGAGCCGGGCCAGGACGTGGGCGTTTACTCGCAGTACAAGCAAGCCCAAAAGGGTTTTATCGCTGCGTACAATGCTCTGTGTTGAGATGGACCCACCGGCCCACAATCATGAAACACCCAAAAGATTGAAAATAACATAACTACGTAAATCTAAGCAAAGGTGAAATCGCCCTTCAGCCAGCGGTTGAGCATCTCAAGCGACGCCTCGGGCTGGTTGAACGGAACCATGTGGCCAGCCTCGTACACGCGCAGGAAGGTAAAGTGGTCGTGGTTGCGCACTTGGCCAACCTCCTTGCCGCCCTTCTTGAGGGTCCAGGGGCTCAGCTTCTTGGCGGCAAACTCCTCGTGGCCGGACCACTCGAGCTCACGCGACCACGCCTCGTTGCCGAGCCAGTTGCAGATAAAGTCCTTGTCGCCGGCGTAGATCAGCACAGGGACCTCCTTCTCGAGAAGCTCAGACACAGCAGTGTAGTAGGGCTTCATCCAGTCACCCTTGAACAAAAAGTTCGAGTTGATGTCCATGTTGCAGCCCTGGTAGTGCTCAACGCCGGTGGCACCAACCGCCAGCTTGACCTCGTCCTGGTTGAGGTACTCCTCAACGACCTGGAGCTGGGGGTAGCAGAGCCCACCGCCCTGGCAGTCCTCGCGCACGTCATAGACGTTGCGGCCGGTCTTTTGGTAGGGGCCCATCTGGGCGTTGTTGCAGTAGACGCTAGCGGGCACGCAGCTCCAGGCGCTCTGGCTCTCGTAGCATGTCTCAATGAACTGGTCGCAGCGGGCCTGCGACTCGAGCATGCCCTGGCAGCCGGCAGCGTCCACGACGGCGGGGGCGCCACCATCGCCGCACGCCATGGGCTCGTAGAGGTCGTACTGGCGGAGAGGGTCAGTCAGGCCGTTGCCAATGAGGACACTGGTCAGGTTGAACGAGCGGTCGTCGTGGCTGAGCACCTCGCTGGCAAACACGGGGATGTAGTGGCCGGCGTACGACTCACCAGCAATGTGGAAATCGCGGTCGGCGTACTCGGGGAACTGCTTGAAAAACAGCTCCAAAAAGGCGTACACGTCCTTGCCGGCAGACACAGTGTCAGAGACACCATCAGAGCCATAAGAGTAGCCCACGTTGACAGGCTGGTCGAGGAAGATGACGTTGGCATTGTTATTCCAGGACCACTTGTTGTGCTTGGGCTTGAGGTCAGGGCCGATCGACGAGGGGCCGAGCTCAAAGAAGAGGCCAGTGAGCGAGGAGCAGCCGGGGCCACCGTTGAGCCACAGCACGACGGGGTCGTTCTTGGGGTCACCGCGCGACTCAAAGAACCAGTAGAAAAAGTGCTTGTCGGCGTCCTCGACGTCGAGGTAGCCCGAGTACTGCTTGGTGTCGTCAATGCCCAGGGCGCCGGGGTCGGTGGCGCGCAGAGCGTGCTGGGGGAAGCGCTCGTCGGTGACGTTGATCTCAAAGTCGTGAGTGGACCCAGAGTTGGCACCCTTGGCCTTGCGCTTGTTGGCGAGCTCCTTGGCGATCTCGGCGCGCATGCGCTCGGCGCCATTGGGCACCTCAGCGACAACAGTCTCCCACATGTGCTGCACGCCGGCAGGCACGGATCCGAGCAGGTCCTGGCCGTCCTTGGCGAGGGATTGGAGGAGGGCGGCGGCGGACTCGACGCCGGAGTCAGAGCCGAGCAGTCCGTCCAAATCGCCATTGAGAACATCCTCAATGGAGTCAAAAAGGCCACATTGGCCTAGGGCCAACAACGAATAGAGGTTGAGCAACTTCATTGTTACAAGGAGAGACGGTGGCGGGGCGGCTGGCCTTTTAAGTGCTGCAGCTTATGCAATTAACCGCATCGGGACATGCATATGCGGTGCCTCGATTTCTCTGATAAGGAGCGGAGGCTGGAGAAACACAGAGGGGGGCACAAACAGGTGCGGGCGAATTAAACAAGGGCGCATTATTGGTGGTAATGTTCAAGTGAGTCTTGCTGCCTTGCCACACTTTGCCCCCCCCCCTGCGCCACCACCCCCTGAGGGGGGCCCTCCCTCCCCCGCGCTCCACCTGGCCCGCCTAGGTCACAACAAGAGCAACCACCACAGTCACAAACAGTAAAAATAGCAAAAAGTAGCACGACCACTTGCCGCGCGACCGCTGGTACTGGTCCGCCCGAGTCAATTCCCGGTCTGCATTGGCGGTTTCCGTGGCAACGTCGGTCACGTTATCCTCGACAGTATCGAGCTGCTGGCCCTGCTCTTGGACAATTGTGCTGAGGTCGCTAAAGATAGCATTGATCTCGGCCATACCCCGCTGGATCTCGGCGATCCCCAGCTCGCGCTCCTCAATGAGTTGCGAGTGCAGGTCGACGCTCCCCTGGTCGAGCTGGTCGAGGATTTGCACGACCGAGGCGTGCTCCTCGTCATTTGGGCCGGGTTCGTCGTCGCGGTACGGCGTTTCGGCCTGCGACCGCATGAGTTCCGCGGCCCTGTGCTGCAGCTCGGTCAGTTCCCTCGCAAGGCCCGTGTACTCGGCATTGATTTGCGCCTGTTGCTGCTTTTGGGTGCTACTGCTAGCGTCGGCCTTGAGGAACGCCGCTACAACGCCGCCAGTGGCCCCGCACTGCTGGGTCACAGCCGACACCACCTGGGCGAGCCCTGCCGCGGCCTTTTGCTTGCCACACAGCCGGGCAAGGCGCCGCACACCCGAGTTTAAGTCATATAAATGTATACTCGCGGTCTTGGCAAGGTCCTCAAACGACAATCGCTCCGGATCCATTGTCAGCTTTACGGCAAAATGAATTCGGCCGTCTTTGTGATGGCCCTGGTCATTCTGGTGATTTACTGGAATGGGTCGAACCCAATCGGCCTCGACGAGCACCAGCAGGCCATGCTGGATCTCTGGGCCAACAGGACGCAGCACGAGCTGCAGCGAGTCAATGACACGGCCTTGGATGCGCCGCTCGACCAGCTCAATCTGACTGGAATTGGTGCCTGCAGTAACGCCTCGGACCTGAACCCGTTTATCCCCAAACCGCTCGAGCACCGGTTGGGCGACATCTGGGCCGGCCACAGCGCGCATGGTGCTCTCTATCACAACATTAGCAGCATATTGCACGGAACATTCACGTCAATTGCTCATACAGACCAGGTGGATCTCGATCTGAGCTATTTTAACGAAACGCTGGACAATTACACCCTTGGCGTTCCCCAAGCCGGAAAAGTTGCCCTTTTTGTCAAGGAGACAATTGAATTGAATAATACACAGCTACTTCAGGCCGAACTGGAGCTCGCTGATGGCGACCCGGTCGTTTTACGAGGAGTGTATACTGGTGGATACCTCGTGATGGCCACAAACACCCTCAAGTTTAGCGGTGTGGGCGCAATACCCTGGATCACCCCATCTACACAGCTTGAGGATGCCAGGAACTTGCTTCTCGAGTCGCTCTCTTCCGCCGCGGTACCCACATACTCGGGGTTTCTCACCTCGCTCGAAAACTCGCGACAATGCGAGTGGGTGCTGTGGGGCCGGGTAAAAAGCGTCCCTTTGGATGAAGACGAACTTCAAAAAATTGAAAAAGAGCTTGAATCTCCCAAGGGCCGACCTACACGACCGGCCCCAGACATTGAGCTCGAGGCAGTTCTCTACTCTCCCGACTGTGCTGCTTCGTTTAGCATGCAGGCGCAGGGGATGCGTCGAGAAAAATTTAGGCAGCGCCTCAGACACGCGCTTGTACTCTTGTTGGGCCTATTTATTGCCGCGCATACCCTTACGGTATTCCAGGTCATTCGCATCAATACCCCCACGGCTAATTTCCGCGTGAGCTTTTGGACAGTCGCTATAAACACCTTGACCGATGGTTTGGTGTGCATGTCGTGCATGCTGGCCACCTACGAAAAGTCGTTTGCCCTCCAGCTAATGGCGATTGTGGTCGAGGTGTTTTGCTTCATCACAATCATTCAACTAGACTATCTGGTGGGCATATTTCAGGCTCAGCTGGCACCCGGCTCCGATCTCTCGCAACAGCAAATCGCAAGCCTGGTGTATGCCCGCCTCTATATGGTGCTGCTTTGTTTGTGCCTGCTCAGCGTGTCCAGCTACAGCTTCACGGAGGCCCACCGCAGTGCCTACGAATGGGTCATCTTTGTCGGGCTATTTTCCAACTGGTGGCCGCAGGTTTGGCGTAATGTGCGCCGGGGTATCTCGCGCCCCTTTAGGCTGAGTTATGTCTATGGCATCTCTGTTCTCCGCCTCACCCCTATTCTCTACATTTGCTTTTACCCCGACAATGTGTGCTATCACCACTATGACCCGACACTGGGCTGGGTTTTAATCGGGTGGCAGTGGCTGCAGGTGGGTCTCTTGAGCGCGCAGTACGCGTTGGGAGGCCAATTCTTTTTGCCCGAAAGGTGGTGCTCGCACATCTACGACTACCATCCGGTAGTCACTGGGGATCTCGAGACGCTACTGCAGGACCCAGAGTGTGCCATTTGCATGAGCCCTGTGGCGCTAGTGACGTCCAATTCGCCAAGCGAGCTGCTGGCGCGGCGCAAGTACATGATCACTCCGTGCCGGCACGTCTTTCACACGGACTGTCTCGAGGAGTGGATCAAGCGCAAGCTCGAGTGTCCTGTGTGTCGCACAGCACTTCCTTGTAGTTAGTTATTTATTATTTGCAGTTTAAAAAGGGGCGGGGCAATGCCTAATGCACAGACCAGCTGTGAGAGCCGTCCAGGCTAATATATGGGAGTGCAACACCAGCTAAACCCTGATTCCGGGCTGGACGCGGCTCTCTGCATTGATAACCTCAAACTGGTTACCGAAAAGCTGCTCACGCGCCCTCAAGTTTGCCTGAATCTTGGCCTTGGCCATCGCGAAGCCCTTGTCCTTGGCGACGTCTATTGGGGACTCGCACCAGTGTGGGTCTTCCTGAAGTTTCATGATCTGGTAATCGATCTCCAACAAGGTAAAATTCTCTATTCGCTTTGCAGAGTGCTCCCGCCTTTGCCAAATCCACGCACCCACGCCGATTAAGAGTGACGTGACGAGAGTAATTGCGGAAACGAACAGCCAGAACATGACTACAAAGCCAAAAGGCGTGGCGCTGCCGTCCACAAAGAGAAACCCCATCACAAACAGACTCTAGAGCTACTACAGTCAGTTGTCACGTGCGAGGTCAGATCGAGATATAATTTTTAATTTCAAGGCAGTCACTCGCTCGGATAGGTCCCTAGTAGCCGCCCGCGGTCATCGTCTAGGTGTTCTGCTTCGGGTTGCTCTGGTGGTGCTCCAAAGAGCCTTGCACGTGCTCGCTCATTGGCTTCACGCTTCGCTTCTACCACTGCCATTCCGCGCGATAACGCAATATCTGCCAATGGTTCGCGCCAGTTTGGGTTTTGCTTCAATTTGATCACCTGGTACTCGGTTTCCAAGGTTGTCAATTCATCCAGGTTGCTAGTCCACTTGTTGAGTTTCTTGATTCCTACGAATGCGACTGATCCAAGGGTGGCCAATGCCAAGGCAAGCGAGGTGAAGATAGCAAAAGCAACCGCCCAAGCACCCGCATCATCCAATTTCTCGGTGAATATGCTCATTGTGTTTTTAGTCAAGCGCCTGTCTATGTCGAAATAATTAGATAGAAACGCGTACGCAGATGTTGTGCTGGGTGAAACAGAGAGTATTGTCTCAATCGAGCGATACCGCGCTGCAAAGTGCTGCCGTCACGACGCAAGCGCCTTTTCACCTCGTTCTGGCACATTTTCACACAACTTGTAGAGAAACGGAGCAATTCCAGTGGCCCCTAGGTCAACGGCGCTATTTTATAATACTTGTCTATTGATACAGGCGCAGCTGCAGTTTTGGGGCTAGAACAGCTCATGGCAGACCAGCTGCGAGAGGCCGACCAGGCCTATAAGAGCTCAACACCAGCTAAACCCTGATACCCGGGTGAATCCCACTCTCTGGATCAATCACCTCAAACTGGTTGCCAAAAAGCTGGTTGCGCGCCCTTATATTTGCCTGAATCTTGGCTTTGGCAACCGTGAACCCCTTGTCTTTGTTGACGTCTATCGGCGACTCGCACCAGTGAGGGTCTTCCTGGAGCTTCATGATCTGATAGTCAGTTTCCAATAGAGTGAGCTTCTCAATGCGTTTTGGATTGTGTGCTCGCTTCTTCTCCAGCCACGCATATACGCCAGACACGAGCAAAATTGCGAGAGAAAGAGCAAGGGCAATCAGCAAACCTATGAAAAAAACCCCAAAGGGGGTAACCTCGTTGGTGAACTCCGTATACAGAAATCCCATCAGAAACAGCCTGCCAATCTACAGTCAGTCGTCACGTGCAGGTTTGAACTTAATGGTATATAAATAAATGATACATGCGTGGGAGCATCTCAATCGCTGGGATAAGACCCCAGCAAGCGCCCGCGGTCGTCATCTTGGTGCTCTGTCTCAGCCTGCTCGCCAAACAACCTTCGACGCGCTCGTTCGTTGGCTTCACCCTTTGCCTCTGCGATTTTCATCCCTCGCGATGCGGCAATATCTGCCAGGGGCTCCCGCCAGTTTGGGTTTTCTCTCAATTTGATCACCTGGTACTCGGTTTCCAATGTTGTCAATTCCTCCAGGTTGCTTGCCCACTGATCGAGTTTTTTGGCCCCGAGGTACGGAACTACTATCAAGGTTCCGATAAACGAGAAAAAGGTGATTATAATGGTCATTATACCAGTCAAATCACTCGAGCGCCGCCAGCTTTCTGTGAATATACTCATTGTGCTTACTCTGCAGGCAACTGGGGTCGAGTCTAAACGGCGGTACGCTGCGTGGATTGGTCTCCATAGGTGTTTATACAGACTCAAGTAGATAGCTATTTTGCGATAAAACAAGCGCAGCAATTGCTGTGAAAACTGTTAATCCCATCTCAATCGCCCTCGCACCCCCCCAAGCACTCTCTCCGCACTCTGTCGCCTCTCATCATCACACCCAGAAATTCTCGCCACCTCCGCCACCATGAAGCGATTTAACGTTGCGCACCAAAAGGTGAGCGTGGACGTCAATCTCAAGGACAAAACCATCCAGGGATGGACGGAGCTGACGGTTATTCCCCTGGTGGACGACCTCGACCAGATCGAGCTCGATGCTCGCCAGGTGCAAATCGACAGAATCACAGTCAACTCGGTCGAGACGCCATTCACCCACAATGACATTCTCGCGAGCATGAGCCTCGGAAAGGACACCAAAATCTCCGAGCACAAGAAAATCGGCGCCCAGCTCGCGCCAGTGCTCTCAGACCAGTGCCGCGACCTCAAGGTGACAATTCCCAAGGACGTGAGCGCCGCGTCCGAGGAAAAGACTGCCGAAACGTTTGTATCGGCAACCAACGCCAAGAGTTACAACGCGCTGGCGGTGCGGATCCACTTTCGGCTCGTGAACCCCACCTCGGGCGTCAACTTTGTTTCGAGCGGAAAGCCCAGCACATGGCACGCATACACCACGCACAATCCCATCTCGCAGAGTACCAGCTGCTGGCTGCCCTGTCTGGACGGGCTACAGGACCCCTACACGTGGGAAATGGAGTTTTGCGTGCCCAAGTCGGTGGGTGATCTCTCGGGCGATTCAGAAGACGAAACAGAGATTGTTGTGATTTGCAACAGCAACACACCGACACAGGTGGCGCACCCGACCGACTCGAGCAAAAAGGTTGCGCGTTTTGAGATGTTTACCCCCATTTTTGCCCAGCACCTCGGGTTTGCAGTCGGCCCCTTTGCGCAGATCAGTTTGGGCAGCAACGATTTCGGCGAGAGCAGCACCGGCATTCCATTTTGCATTTATGCCCTGCAAGCCAACGTTGACAATGTCAAGCACTGCTGCGGCATCTACACCCAGGCTATGGAGCATTTTACGCGCGAGTTTGGCTCGTTTCCATTCATGTCGTGGTCAATATGCTTTGTACAGGACCTGCCATTTGAAGCAGCCGATGCGGCAGGCCTCACAGTGATCTCTGACCAGCTCCTGTTCCCGCCCACAGTGATTGAGCCGTTATTTGACCACACGCAGCCTTTAATACGGTGCTTGGCGGCGCAGTGGTGCGGTGTAAACATTGTGGCAGCTACATGGAACGACGTTTGGATCACCGAGGGTATTGCGCTGTTTATGACCCACTCGTTCATCAGACGGCTCATGGGCAACAACGAGTACCGTATGCGCATGAAACTATTTGTGGACGAGATTACTCGCCAAGACATTAATATGCCGCCCATTGGCGAGCCCAAGTTCCGCTTCCCCATCACAGTGGACGACCTCAAGTTTATTCGCCTCAAGGCGCCCATGGTGCTCTACATTCTCAATCGGCGCATGATCAAGACCGATAGGAGCTTGGGTCTCTCGCGTGTCATTCCCAAAATTCTGCTGCAGAGTATGAGTGGCGACCTCAACTCGCAGATCAGCACTGCCCATTTCCGCAAACTGTGCGAGCGCGTGGCACACCACCGGCTGGACGCCTTTTTCAACGAGTGGGTGCATGGTTCAGGCTACCCCATTTTTAGGGTTACCCAGAGGTTCAACAAGAAGCGCATGTTTATTGAAATGGGCATTGGCCAGGTGCAGAGCCGCGAGCTGCCGCACGAGGCGCTCAAGGACTCGCAGTTTCTCGACAAGGCCGTGGACGATCTTTTGCGGTGCGGGCAATCTTATCCCGTTGCGGCGGCGTTCACGGGGCCCATGACGATCCGTATCCACGAAGCCGATGGTACCCCCTACGAGCACGTTGTGGACCTCAAGGAGGGCTTCACCAAGCTCGACATCCAGTACAACACAAAGTACAAGCGCCTCAAGCGCAACCAAAAGTTCAAGGGCCAGGAGAGCGGCAACGCCGACGACGGGCTCATCAACTGCCTGGGCGATGTGCTCATGAAGGACCACGAGATGGCAAAGTGGCGGCTCACCGACTGGGGCCAGGACGAGGAGGAGTACATGTTCAACGAGGCGTTTGAGTGGATCCGCGTCGACAGCGACTTTGAGTGGATCGGCAAGATGACTCTCGGCCAGCCAGACTATATGTACGCGTCTCAGCTCCAGCAGGACCGCGACGTGGTTGCCCAGTACGATGCGGTGACCTTTTTCAGCACGCAAAAGCCCAGCGCCATCTACTCGTCGATCCTGACCCGAACGTTGATGGACTGGCGCTACTTTTACAAGGTGCGGGCCCACGCCGCACTGGGGCTCGCCAAAAACGCCGTCGAGTCAAACGATAATCTGGGCATGTTTCACCTGCTCAAAGTGTTTGAGGAAATGTGCTGCTTTGAAGATAGCCTGATTCCGCGCGCCAACGATTTCAGCGACTTTAGCAACTACTTTGTGCAAAAAGCGCTCGTGCACGCGTTCAGCCAGATTCGCGACAAGGACGGCCAATGCCTGGCAAACATCATGCAGTTCCTGCTCAGCCTCATCCGTTACAATGAAAACTCGGGCAACCCCTACAGCGACTCGCACTACCTGTGCACCATCATCGAGGCGGTCACCGAGACGATCCGCTGCGCCGACCCCAGCCGCAAGTACGACCCGGCGTTCCAGGAATACGTGACCAAGGCGTGTAGCGAGATCGACAAGTGCCAGCGGCTGGACGCGTGGCTGCCGTCGTACCACCACCTCATCACCACCACGGCCATCTTCCAGGACGAGACACTCATCAAACTCGGGTACGGTCAGCCGCGCATCGACAAGCTGCTCGTGGACACCCGTCCCGACAACTTTAATGAGATCCGGCTGGCGGCGTTTGAGGTGCTGCTCGAGCTCGGCGGCTACCGCGACGCCAGCATCGCCAGGTACGTCTTTCAAACGATAATGCAGGACTCGTCGCTGGTGATGCGCACTGGCTTGGTGCGCCTGCTGGCCAAGCTCGTTGGCGCGGTGGCGATCGAGGGCGAGTTCTTTGTGAGCGGCACGGGCCCTCGTGTGGACCTGATGGTCTCGCGTCAGGAGACAATTGCCCGCGCCTCGATCCACTCGAGCATTCCAGTGGTGGCAAAGCATCTCGGCAAGTACCAGCACCTCAGGGACGAGATCCTCGAGGCCTTGCACAACCCGCTGGCCACCGCCACCACCCGCCGGGTGCTATTGGACATTTGCAGAGTGCTCTATCCGCCGGACAAGTCGCGTAAAAACTACCAGCTCACTGCCCGGCGCAAGGGCGAAGACTTTTTGATGGTCCTGCGGTACCGCAACATCAACAAGATTGCCAAACAGAAAGAAGACAAGCCAATCTCGCTTAAGCTAAAGTTGTCTCTATAATTTATTGTTTTATGTCAAGTAGAAAGCCGCCTGGGTGTCTTGACGGGCGCTTTTCAACAAAGCTATGAAGCTTTATCCTGGATCCCAGAGACCATTTTTTCTCCTTGAGCTCAGATGCAGATCCTGCACTCACTGTTGTGCAGTGTGATCTCTATGCTAGTGGCAATTCAGTGACCTCCACTGCAAGCCAAGGCAAACTATAAAAGCATTATTTAACTACTAGCTAATGGAAGTCTTGTGCGAGCGCGCATAAATGAGCGCGATTCGCAAGGTCTCTTAAGAGCCTGCTGCACTCTAGAATATTGTAGAAGAAATGGTCGCAGGAGAAGTAATCCCTTCTTCCAACTTGTGCAAGGCGACCTCGCGGGCTGCACCAGTCAAGTCCAACACCTCCAGAAACTCTCAAACGGCGTCAATCACGGCCTCTTGGGTGGCCGCATTAAGATCCACCAGCTCTCGTTCTTCTTCGCGCTCCCCTACTGATGATCTTTAAACTTTACCATCTCATGAGGAGCGCGAACAAGAGCGAGAGCGGGTCGATCTCACTGCGGCCACCCAAGAGGCCGTGGTCGACGCCATTTGGGAGTCTCTGGAGGTGCTAGACTTGGCTGAGGAAGATCGCCGCGCCGCCTTGCATAATTTGGAAGAAGGGATTTTCTTCTCCCTTGACCATTTCGTCTTCGACCTATTGGAGTCCAGCGGGCTCTTTAAAGACGATGCGAACTGCGCTCGTTTGAGCGCGCTCGCATACGACTACTTCTAGCTAGTAGTCAAGAGTCACTTCCATATTTTCCATAATTACCTTGACTGGCTTGCAGTATACATCTCTAGATTGGCACAAAATGAGCGACCAGCCTTGCCTTTGTGCTCGCGCCGCCAAGAAATCAAACTCTGGTAATGCATGCATAGGACGTGTGCGGATGGATAACGCGTTGATGCGGGCCGATGAATAAGGACGTGTTTAGGCTCTTGCATATTATGCTGGGACATTTTTTTTAATGTGCTGGGGCACATTTGAGAGCGCCTCATGCACCTCGCCGACCGCCGTGACTGAAAGACGAAACATCTGTACCTGGCGGGCCGCAATTGCATTCTGTTTCCATTGTCGTGATGGTAGTCTCTCGTTACCCAACATCGGCCACGAGGTCTTAGGGCGGCTTTTTGACACCAACAAGAACAACGCCAAGGTGGAGATCTCGATCCCGTCGTTTATGATCACGTCTCTTGAGGTACTAAACAAGTTTCTGGTATGAGTACTGTGCCGCAACGACGACGCGAGTAGCGTCGAGGCGCTCGCGGCTTATGCCCGCGCCGACGTCATGTTCAACTCGTTCTCGATTGTATTCATATGGCCGCGCGCGCGCTCACCCACCCCTGCACTTGCAGCAAAACAATGCTTCTACGCACAAGGATTTGAATACTCAAAATCATACGAAATCCCGCTTTGTACTTCTCATAGTTCAATTGTCAGATCTTGCATTCACAAGACTGCGCCCGCGCTCAGCATCGCCCGCGGAGGTAATAAGGTCTGGGAGAGGGGCGCGAGTTATCGCAATAACATTTCATAAAGTCGACACGATATTCGGCAAAACGAGCGTATCGCTCCCAGATAATCTTACGAGCCTCCTTCCTCTGAGTGCAATTACGACGGTGTTCACACTTCCATACAATCATTCGCCTTCGAGGTGTTTGTGGCTCGGTCTTGCTCTTTCCATAACCATTTAGCTTACGCGTCTCTGGCTCAGGGATGCTAAAGAGCTTGTTCACTTCGAACCAGCACCTATAGTCTTGAGCGGCTGCAATAGGGGCTAGCTCAATGCTCTTCAATGTGTCCCACAGATTGCAGTTTGCTTTCATTGCTAGCTGGTTGAACTCTGCGTCTCGGTATTCAAACTGCCAATACAGTGTCGCGTCGTAGGATATAGCAGCCAAAGCTACTTGCCTTGATCGTAATTTTACCATACTCAAAAGTCGCTTATCGCAAAAGCTTTTGAACGCGGCAGTCACATACTCCTCATCGAGCTTTTCAGCCCCTGAAAAGCGTATCAGCCAGCCATACGCGCCAAAGAATTTAATCATAAAAGCCCGGTCCTTTAGCAAGCTAGGGTCAATACAGGCATAAACATTGGTCTTTGTTTTACACCTAGCCGCCAAAATCAAGACCTGTTTGTCGCGTATGTGACCTTGTATAAAAGTTGGCAGCACGCTTGGCTTGCAAGACAAAATGAGCACCGCCAGCGCTCTATCATACGGCGTATGCGGCACGACCACCCCAGTCTTCCAAGAAAAGTATGGAATTATCTTCTTGTCAATTGTAAAATCAACCACCCAGGGCCAGGTTTGCAGCAAAATAGCCCTCAAATAGTCAGTGTTTAGATTCAGCTCATGAATCAAGCCCACAATGAGGCCTAAACAGAAATCAATTGGGACAAGAACCCGTCCATAAAGTAGCTGAGCAGCCCCAACGTCTGACCACAGCAGCTCAGGATCATAATTTGAACCACACATATGCGTGTCAATCTGCTGTCCACTGTAGCTCCCTGCCTCATGTTTGTACCAGCTTTCAATAATTCCATCCATGTGCACTGTATCAATCTTGCAATATGCAGTGCGAGTATATCCTCGTTTCGGGCTACGGTCGAGGCAGATGGGGTTCAAATAAATGTACGGTGCGGGAGGAGGACGCGGATGAGTAAAAATATCCTTAATATCCTGTCTGAGTCTGTATGCCGCTCTCAAGACAGGAGACTCGTGAAAGACGTACCATTTACCAAACCTAAAACAGTCAGACGTTCGGTTATAAAAGGCCCATGTCCGGTCTCGCAAGAAGTATTTGCGGAAAGCACGGCAAACGCGCCCGTACCTTGCCAAATCTTCAGGTGACGGATTTGTTTGATCCATGATTCTGTAGAATAAATCTTCAGGTAGAGAGAGAATCGTTGCTCGCGCAGTCCTTGCTGGAAAGCTTTCGATTTTCCGCCTCTTGAGCACAGATTGAGCTCTGCAATAAGGAAGTAAAGCCTGATCATCAAGAAGTCGATCGTGCTCTTCGCGAGTGTTTGCGATGCGATTGCGATATATGCATGGTCCATAGTCTGAGCGCTGTGCTATCTCTTCAAATTGAGTACATTGAGGCTGCTGTCGTCCAAACCTCCTTGGCTGGATGGCGAGTACGCGGTCCCAATCTATACGCATTGTTGGCTGGCCGCGTCTTGCCTTCAATTCCTCAGCGGCAAATTGCTCTAGAGCCAATGAGTAGCTGTATCTGGCTGCCACAGTTATAGCGTGGGCTCTATTAGTGTGGTGAAAGTACACATTGGGGTTGCGACGCATTGCCATATCAAGAATTTCTGGCCGGTCTGCAACGTTGAGGGATGCCACTAGTCGCTCATCAATAGCTAGCAGCTCAACTTGATAGGCACCGTTCCGGTCATTGATCGGGTCATAGCGTACCAATTCATTCATTTCAACGTTTGGCCTCATGCCGCGTAAATGCCTTCTCTTTAAATGAGCCAGAACCAGGTCTCTATCCAATGAACGGCGGGGATCGTAGCTATTGAGGAGACCCACTCCGCACAGCTCGGCCATCAAGAGGGATGCAGCTGGGTCCTCCAATAACCGCTGGCTTGGACGGAAAGACAGGGACCAGGTATCCCATATTTGCAGAGTAGCTTCAAGAAGCTCTAGATCATCGATCTGCACTCCGGCCAGGCGACTGGGAGTCCGCGTGGGAGCTGTGCCCAGGGCCGCCATCAGTAGTTCGCGTTGGCCGTGAGTGAATTCAGTAAAGTAGTCACCATGAAACGAGGCAACCGCCATTTGAACCTCATAGTCGTCGTCGTAATCTGAGAATATCTCCCGTAGCTGTTTTTGAGGTATCCTATTTTTGATGCTGAGCAGCAACAGCTCACGATCTTCAAACGCAGCATAATGTTGATAGCTGAGAGGAACGCCAATCGCGAGTCTAATCACCTGTTTATTTGTAACTTGTTTGGCAAACACGTCGTACCTATATCTGCTCGTCACCAATAGCAACTGAGTGTATGGGTGCCACTGCTGGATGGCCTCTGGCGCACACTCCGAGTCCCACAAGATATCGGCCCATAGATGAGACGGGGTGATCCATAGTAGCCGTTCAAGCGGGCTAAACAGCCTTCTCGCGGCGAGAAAATGGCCATAGATGTCGGCAGTGTCGCAGACATTGAATTGTTGCCAAACAGTATCATCGATGGAGATTCGATAAAACGATTTACACACTAGGGCCACATTTAGAATTTGAAGCTGATTTTTTGTAAACCTGAGGATCTTTGGAAGAACCGCATCCATTGAAGCAAAAAAGGGGCTGCTCGGCGACTTAAGCGCATAATTAGGTTAAGCTTTTGAGCTAGCTCAGAGACTATTTAGGTGATTACCAGCGGGCAAAGGGTAGCTGCTATACCTGCTCAGTGCTCACTTGCTACTTGAGTACACAGTTTGGTGATAGGCTAGCTCTTCCAAGCCGTACTACTCGGTTAAAGGCCTGGTGTACTCCCTGTGGGTACTTTCCCTTGCTATGGATTCTCCAAATGTGCCCTAGCCATTCCTAAATTTCTGTAGCTATTTTAAGGCAGTCACATGATCAAGCTGCGCCCATTTGGGTTCAATTGCAAATTGGATGCACATTTTGGGCGCATCGCAGGACCCGCAGCCGGCCCCCCCGCCGCTGCATGACGTCATACGGCGCGACTCTTATCGCCGCGATGGTGTGGGCTCAATGGCAGAATATAATATATAATTAGACAAATGTAGCTAATTGCAAGTGGTATGCCGATGATCACCCCAATCAGCACTACGCACGGCCAATCACGCAACTAGCGCCACTCGCGTGACGGCCATGCGACATCGTCACCGGCCTCTAGGCAGTTTACCCACCCAAATCGTCCCGTTTAGCCTCGTGCCTATCAATCCAGGGGGTGGCAACACGACGATTGCGATAGAGTGTCATGTGCCCTTGCCCAACGATTAGGTGATGCCTACATAAAGCGACCTGCGCCCGCCCCCCCCCCCCTTCTCCTTACCATGGTCAACCCCACTTTTTTCCTTGCAGCAGGCGCTGCGAATGCTCTCTTCCTGCCCTTTGAGGATGCAGAGGGCACGCCCATCAACGACATCGACGCGCACGGCGCAATTGTCCCCCCCGCCGACACCCCCATGATCGCCACCGAGCCCCGCGCCCACCACAACAAGAAACACAAGGCCCACCACAAGGACAAGGGCAAGGGCCTCAAGCACTCGCTGTGGAAGAAGCGGAAGGAGTTCCGCCACGGCAAGAAGGTTGATGTCGCCGGCGGCAAGCACGCTGAGGGTCACGCCGAGGGCCTGGCCCCCCTGATTCTCACCCAGAGCGCCGAGCCGCATGTGATCCCCGACAAGTACATCATTCAGTTCAAGAAGGGTGTCGACCCGGCTCAGATCAGTGCCCACATTGAGCTGATTTCCGAGAAGCACTCGAGCCACGGTGGTGTCGATGCGTTTGGCGCCGACTCTGGTGTCACCCGCGTGTTTGATATCGGCGATGATTTCAAGGGTTATGCTGGCCATTTCCTTCCCGAGACCATCGACCTGATCCGCCGTGCCCCCTTTGTTGCCCACGTCGAGGCCGACTCCAAGGTCTACATCTCTGAGGAGCACCTCGAGAACGGCGCTCCCTGGGGCCTTGCCCGCGTGTCTCACCGCAAGGGCCTTTCCCTTGGCTCGTTCAACAAGTACCTCTACGACGATGAGGGTGGTGAAGACGTCACCGCCTATGTCGTGGACACTGGTATCTACATTGACCACAATGACTTTGGCGGCCGTGCCAAGTGGGGTAAGACTGTTCCTGCCAACGACGTTGACAAGGATGCCCATGGCCACGGCACCCACTGCGCCGGTACCATTGCTGGCGAGAAGTATGGCATTGCCAAGAAAGCTACCGTTGTTGCCGTCAAGGTCCTTGGCTCTGATGGCTCTGGCTCGATGAGCGACGTCATTGGCGGCGTGGAGTATGTCGTCCAGCAGCACAAGAAGGATATCGCTGCCGGCAAGAAGGGCTCGACCGCCAACATGTCTCTTGGTGGCGGCAAGTCGCCCTCGCTTGATATTGCCGTCAACGCCGCTGTGAACAATGGCGTGCACTTTGCTGTTGCTGCCGGCAACGAGAACCAGGACGCCTGCAACGTGTCTCCTGCTGGTGCGTCTGAGCCCATCACTGTTGGTGCTACTACTCTCGGCGACGACCGTGCCTACTTCTCCAACTATGGCAAGTGTGTCGATGTGTTTGCTCCCGGTGTGAATGTGCTCTCGACCGGTACCTCTGGCAAGGACTCGACCCAGATCATGAGCGGCACCTCCATGGCCTCGCCCCACGTTGCCGGCCTGCTCACCTACTTTTTGAGCCTGCAGCCCAGCTCCAAGAGCGGCTACGCGCAGTCCGCGCTCACCCCCAAGCAGCTCAAGAAGCACTTGGTGTCGTTTGGTACCAAGGACATCTTGAGCGATCTCGACAGCGAGTCGCCCAATGTGCTTGTGTTTAACGGCGGCGGCAAGGACCTGCACGACTTTTACTCTGCGGCGATGGGCCCCGGCGCCGAGCCGACCTCTGCTTTGAGCGACCTCAGGGAGCAGGTCGAGCACCTTGGCGACGATCTCCTCGACGAGTTCCACGAGGCAATTGAGTATGTTGCCGAGCGTTTCGGCGCCTTGTTTTAAATTAAGTATTATTATGATAAGTTGCAAATGAAAGCGATGATTGGGGTTAGGGTGCTGTGGTAGCTCGGAGACAAACACAAACCACCACATCCCAGGCATCTTTGGGACACTAGACAGGCAGCGTACGGGAGATCTCAAGCAGCCTAGAAACTACCCCCTAGTCACCCAAGCGTCGCACCTCTCAATTTGTCATGGTCTCTGAGGGTGCGAGAAAAGAGCAGTACCGCAAGGCACAGGAGGAAAAACGCAAACGTTTGCAGCACGTCGAGTTTGAATCGACCCCTGAGGAAAATGTAAAGCTGCCGCGCAAGCGCTACTACCGTCAGAGAGCACACTCCAACCCGTTTAGCGACCACGCCCTCGAGTACCCGTCCAACCCCGAGGAAATGAACTGGAAAATGATTTTCCCCAATATGGCCGACGGCGAGAGCCCCACAATCGCCGACGTGGGCTGCGGGTACGGTGGCCTGAGCATGGCACTGGCGACCGAGTTCCCCCAGAAAAATATTATCGGGCTCGAGATCCGCGTGCAGGTGACAGAGTACGTCGAGGACCGCATCATTGCCCTTCGACAGCAAAATAAAGAGACAAAAGCGTACGGCAACGTGGGAGTGCTGCGGGCAAACGCCATGAAGTTCACGCCCAACTTTTTCAAAAAGGGCCAGCTGGAGAAGATCTTTTTCTGCTTCCCCGACCCCCACTTTAAGCAGCGCAAGCACAAGGCGCGCATTGTAACGTCGACGCTGTGCAGCGAGTACGCCTACGTGCTGCAGCCGGGCGGGATCATCTACACAATCACCGATGTGCTCGACCTGCACGAATGGATGGTGCAGCACCTCGAAGCGCACCCCATGTTTGAGCGACTGAGCAAGGAGTGGGAGGCCCAGGATAAGTGCGTCGAGATCATGACCCACAAGACTGAGGAAGGCATCAAGGTCGCCCGCAACAAGGGGTCAAAGTACATTGCATGTTTCCGGCGCCTAGATATCTAACTTTTAAAAAACTGGGGCATCAGCTTGGGCAGCTCAAACAGCGACGAGATTGTGTCGTGGCCGATCTTTTCCGGGTGCTCACTGAACTCGTCGAAAAACACCGTGTGCTTCCAGCCATCCTTGGTGGCGGTCTTGATGTTGATGACGCTGTCGTCGACATAGTAGCAGTTCTCGGGGCTGGCGACGCCGGCCTCCTTCATGGCGCGATCAAACATGGCGCGCTTGGGCTTGCAGATGATTGGGCTCTGAGTGTAGTCGCAGTAGGTGAGCCCATCAAAGATTCCTTCGAGGCCGAGCAGCCTGATTACCCGTTCTGCGTGGGATTTGTAGGCATTGGTGAAGAGCCACAGCTTGACCTTGGACTTGTCGATGGACTCGAGCAGCTCGCGCAGTCTGGGCTCGGGCCGAAGGGTCTGGTCGAGTGGCAGCGCGTCGTCGACCTTGGCGTTGTAGTCCATCGCGTCAATGTGGTTGAATCGCACGAGGCCCTCAATCGCGAGGCCATAGTCCTTGTAATAGTGCTTGTGCAGCATCTCGGCGCTCTCGTCGTCCAGGTGCAGGTTCTGCTTGATGTACTCGCGAATTGCGTCGCCCATGAGCTTTTCCACTCCGGCACGTTTGCTGTAGAGCGTGTTATCGATATCGAAAAACAGGACCGGCCTCTCCATGATTACGTGTGGGGCCGCGTCGGGGGGGGGGCCCACGTGCATTTTGGGGTGCGCGGCAGCCGGTCGATAATTTAGGGGTCGATTCGGGTCCGCGTCGCTTGTCCCGCCGCCGCCAGCCTGACCGCCAATGACAGGCTTGGCGATAAATTGTGGCATGCGTAATGCAGTTAGTCACCTGCAGGATGGTTGCGAATTTAGTCTTGTTTTCAGTTTATACACCGTTTTTAAATCTTTTCTGTATTCGGCTGCCACCGCTCGATTCGGCCTGACGTAACCGGCGATCCATTTTTATTTTTTTTTTGTCTTCCCCACAACTTCCAAACTCCCAACTCCCAACTGAAAACTCTGATGGATCAATCGACCAAGAGCTTGGCCAACGGCTCGACCAAGGGCTCGGCCAGCGGCTCGATTCACGGATCGGCCAGTTCGCACAGTCTAGAGCAACCACAGCAACTCACGCGACAAGAAACGCAGGTCGACGACAGCCACAGCATCATGGGGCCTCGCCTCAGCAGGATAGAAACCAGCATCGAGGAAAACCTCGTGCACCGCGTGCTCACGGGAGACACAAACAAGTACTCGCGTGCCCCAATGCCCGAGATGGGCCAGGATAAGCCTCTGCCGCCAATGCTCGCGAGCGACCGCACGGCCTACCGCGTTGAATTCACAGATAATGACCCCATGTGTCCGCAGAATTGGTCAAAGCGGCGCAAACTCACCACTGTGGTTATATTTAGTGTGGCCACTACGGTTGTTGGGTTCGGCTCTTCAGTGTTTGGGCCCATGTCCCGCGATATCATGCATGTTTACCATATAGGTCCCTCTGTGGCTGCTCTAGGAGTGTCGCTGTACGTTTTAGGGTTTGCTGCAGGCCCTATTCTGTGGGGACCGCTGAGTGAGTATCTCGGCCGCTACCACCTGCTGGTGTGCACCATGTTTATCACCACATGCTTTCAATTTGCTACTGCGACCGCCAAGGACCTACAAACCCTAATGCTTGGCCGGTTCTTTAGCGGGCTGTTTGGTGCTGGGTGTCTGGCACTGGTGCCCTCTGTGATGGCCGACATGTACCTGCCAGTGCCGCGCGGCCGCGTAACGGCGCTCTACGCCATGGCAGTGAATGCAGGGCCGCCGTTTGGCCCGATCGTGGGCGGGTTTATCGTCAACTCGTACCTCAGCTACCGGTGGCCCATTTATTTATCAGGAATTCTAATGGCAGCGGCCACTCTGGTGGTTGCAGTGTTTTGCGAAGAAACGTTCCACCCCATCATTCTCAAGAAAAAGGCCGCGCAGCTGCGCGCTCGCACTGGCAACTGGGGCATCTACGCGCAGCACGAGACTCTGTCGCTGGATATTGGTGAGCTCGCGCACAAGTCGCTTGTTAGGCCGTTCCAGATGCTGGTGCGCGAGCCGATCCTGTTTTTGATGAGCCTGTACAGCGGGTTTGTCTATGGGCTGCTGTACATGTGCCTGACCGCCATCCCCGTAATTTACGAGGGCTACGGGTTCAAGGGCGGAGTTGTGCAGCTGCCGTACCTATCAATGTTTGTTGGCAACTCGCTGGCGGCGCTCGCGTCGATGTTTTACTACACACCACGCTACCAAAAGCTGCTGCGCACCACCGGCAAAAAGGTTATCCCCGAAGCGCGCCTCGAGGCGATGATTGTAGGGGCGCCGATATTCACAATTGGGATCTTTTGGCTGTTTTGGACGGGCGCGTATCCCAAGACGGCCGAGCACCCGCACGGGTGCCACTGGATGGTGCCCACCGTTGCACTGGCTCTGTTTGGCTATGGGTTTGTGGGGATCTTTTTGTCAACGGTGAACTATTTGGTCGACACTTATTTGATGCTTAGCGCGTCTGCGTTCTCTGCCAACGTGTTTCTGCGGTCGTCGTTTGGAGCGGCGTTTCCGCTGTTTGCGACGCAAATGTTTCACAACTTGGGGATCCAGTGGGCGGGGACGCTAATTGGGTGTATTGCTGCGGTTCTTTTGCCGGTACCGTTTTTGTTTTACATTTACGGGCCCAAGATTCGCACCCTGTCGCGGTACGCGATCAATTTGGAGCAGGTTGAGCAGGATACAAAGAAGGAGAGTTAATAGGATAGAGAGGTAGTAGGTAGAGAAGGTTTAGCGCATATGTAGCGCAGATGCAGCGAGATGCAGCGAGACGCAGCACCTGATAATTACGCATGCAGGTGCCTGGACACATGCAGTGACGCTTGGCAGGTTACTCTCAGGTTACTCTCGCACCACCCCCAACAGCGTAGCATTAAATAGCCAAGCCAGATCGCCGACCACCCTGCTCCCCAGCAACACAAAATTTTCGTGCCCTGGCAACTGATCACCTGCGGGCCCAATGCACCCACGCCACTATATAAAGCGGGGTAGCCCTCTCGTCCCGCCATGTTCAAATCCAACTTGTTTGCACAGCTAACAACGGCGCCGCCGGCCCCCCTCTGGAACGACGCCCAGCCCCAGGAGCGCGCGCAGGCAGCCCAGGCAGCCCAGGCCGCGGCCGCAGCGCAGATGGTGGACAGCCTCGTGGCGCACGACGACGACAGCCGGGAATTCCTGAGCGAGCAGGTCGCGAGCCTCGAGCGCGGGATCGACGACATCAATAGCGACCGCCTGAGCAGGCAGGAGCAGGACGAGCTAATGAAGCGGCTGAGCCGCTCGCACGACGTGTACGCGCTGGCGCGGCGCATGTCTGTGCGGCTGCGGGTTTTGTTGCAGACCAACGAGCGGCTGAGCGCGTCCGCGACCGACCTGCAGCAGCGGCAGACGATGCTGCTCGAGCGCGAGATCCTAGACTGGGACTAATATTTATTGCCATCAATTATTGCTATCAACTTGTAGATTTGCCGCCAAGCGCGTGCCCTCCCCCTTGACGGTGACCTGTGCAGCCTGCCAGCTGACATCGATGCCCATGGACGTTTCCCTCGTCAACAGTGCGCTCTCGGTGGTTCACGACCCGGCGTCGGGCACCCAGAACCGCGCAGAGGCGCAGGAGTACCTGGAGCAACTCAAGGCGCACGCGGACGCGGCCGCGCTTGGCTGCCAGCTGGCGGCGCCCACCCACGACGGCACGGTGCGCCACTTTGGCCTGTCGCTGCTGCAGGCGGCGCTGGCGCGGCAGCTCGCGGGGATGAGCTATAGCGACGTGCAACACGTGCGCCAGGTGCTGTTTGAGCTCGCGGGCGAGCCCTCGCCGCCGCACTATATTCGCGAGAAAGTCGCCGTGCTGTGGGTGTTTTTGGCCAAGCAGACGTGGGGCACAGAGACGCTACCGTGGAAGGAGTTTGACTCGCAGCTGCTGCAGCTCTGGGACCGCCCGCTATTTGTGCTGAGCGTGCTGCGCACCCTCTACGAGGACGTGTTTCTTCTGGACGACCCGATGGCCGGGCGCCGTGGGCCCGAGTTTAATTTTCTATGCTCGTCTATCCTGCTGAGCGCCGAGCAGGCCGCCGACACGCACGGCCCCGGGTTCGAGGACATGCGCGCCAACGACGAGGGCTGGCTCGCGCGGATCGTGGCGGCGACCCGCCAAACGCAGGGCCCGCTGCTCGCGCGCGCGCTCGAGACTCTCAAGGCGATTGTGCCGTGGCTGCCGGTGGCGGCGGCCGTCGCGGGCGACCTGCTCGGCGTATTCCTCACCTGCCTCAACAACCCCGACGTGGACGTGCGCATTACCGCGTGCGACTGCCTGCACATCCTGGTGACGCGCAGGTTCGTCGAGCAGGAGCACTTTGACGCGGTGATTGGCAAGTTCATGTCGCCCGAGGGCATCCGGTGGATCGACCAGGTGTTTAGCACCGTCAAGCTCGACGCCGCCGCGATCGACGACCGCGAGTACATTTTTGTCAAAAAGCTGGTCGAGATGACCGTCGGCGTCGGCGAGTACGTCGAGAACCCCAAGCAGATCCGGCCCATCGCGGGCGCCGACCTCGCCGGCTTCTTCAAGCTCGTGGCCAAGTTCTCGCTACACCCATCGCTGCTGGTGAGCGGGCTGTGCCTGCAATTTTGGTGCTCGCTGCTGCGCCTCGAGCTGCCGCCGCCCGAGCGCGAGGACATGCTGCCCGACCTGCTCATCATGGCCAGCGACCGCTGCCTGCACTATGAGTGCACTCCCGAGGACTCGGACGCGCGCTTATTTATGGAGTTTGACTTTAACGCGCAGCAGGAGGCGCGCATCTTTTTTGGCGACTACCGCCGGTACATGACCGACATTACGCGGCTGGTGGTGTGCCAGACGCCCGTCCCTGCGCTCAACTATCTGCACGACAAGTTCCAGGAGTTTTTCAAGTCCGAGGCGGGCTCGCAGGCCCAGCAGCGCCGCCTGAGCCCCGAGGACCCGCCGCACATTCTGTGCCGCAGCGTGGTGGACTTTGTCGAGGCGGCGATGCGCGGCGTGTCGCGCTGGCAGCTGCTGCACAACGCCGACGACCCGCAGATCATGCAGATGGCCGAGCAGTGGGCCATAGAGATGATCTCGCTGCGGTTCGAGGACACGAGCCTGCACCGCAAGCTGGTCGAGTGCCTGGTGCAGTTTGCGCCGCTCTTCACCAAGCTCAGCAGCAACGACATTCTGTTCAAGATCCTGGAGCGCGTGCTCGAGGCATGCACGTTCCCGTGGGGCGAGGGCGGCGCGGCCCCCAGCGTGGCGGACCCCGCCGCCGACGAGCGCCGCCAGCAAATCATCGAGCTGCGCGCGTCGAGCGGTACTGAGCTCAACCGCCTCGCGTACATGATCCCCGAGGCGCTCATGCAGATCTACGACCAGCTCGAGCAGGTCATTGGCCAGCTGCTCATGGAGGGCCAAGTGCGCGACCAGGAGTCGGTGCTGTTTAAAAGCTTTCTGCTCGTAGTGTCGCAGCGCTCGACGCTCGCCGACAAGACCACGCCGTTTGAGCGGATCGTCGACCCCGTCCTCTCGAGCTGGACCGACGCGGCGACCGTCAAGGGCCTCAGCGACCTCGAGTGGTTCATGGAGCGCGTGGGCATCGTGGACATTGCGCGCTACTTTCAGCGGCGCGGGATCACCGCGCAAACTAATTTATTGGCGACCCCCATGGACGACGAGGGCCGCGCGCTGCGCGCCGAGCTCGCGAAAAAGTGGCAGGCCATCTTCCCGATCCGGCCCACCCGCATCTTTATCCAGTACCCGATCGAGAAGCTAGACCACACGAGCGAGGAGTACCTGCACCTGCTGCACATGTGGAAGCCACGCGTGCAGCAGTTTCTGCCGCACATATTGCAGCTGGTGGCCCAAATCGTCGCCTACTACAGCCCAAACAACTGGACGACGCTGCCGATCGAGGTGCAGCAGTTTGTCAAGACGAGCTGCACCGAGCGGTTCTGGCAGGTGGGCGTCTCGATGCAGTCCAAGGACGAGTTTGAGCGCGACAACGAGGCGGCGTCCAAGACGCTGCGCGACTTTGCCGACTCGGTGGGCCACGCGATCAAGTACACGCGCGAGTACGCGTTCCTGACCCTCGGCAGCATCTCGCAGCTCGAGGAGACAATGTACGAGATGGACAACATGGGCACCATTCTGTTTCAGGCGCTCGCCGGCGGCGACACCTCGGGTGTGACCTCGCACTGCTGGCGGCACACCATCAGCATCGTGGTGCGCAACGTGGTCAAAAACTGCCCGCCAGAGTACATGCGCTCGTTCCTCTCGCCATTTGTTTCGCAGTTTATGGCCAAGATCCAGGAGGTGCTGCGCGACAAGTGGACGGCGCTCGCCGCCTCGGGCTACCAGCTCATGGACGAGGAGATGATGGACCAGATGGACCACGAGGACAAGAGCCTCAGCGACGAGATGATGTCGGAGCACCTGCTGCGGCAGCTCACGTCGATGGTTGTGCGGCTGGTGATCGACCTGGTCAAGTTTGACAACCAGAGCAAGCGCCGGCGCGTGCTGCGCGACGCGGTGCTGGACGACCGGCCGATGCTCATGGCGGTGCTCGCCACGTGCCGCCTGATCCTCGGGTTCAAGGACAGCCGCTGCTGCTACAATATCTGCCTAATTCTACGCGACCTCATCTACTACCGCGGCAGTGAGGTGATCAAGCAGGACGCGCTCGTGCGCGACTACTTTGGCGCCGAGATCGTCCCCGCGCTGCTGGTGGTGTTTTTCGACGAGTACTTTCACGAGAGCGCCCTCGAGGCGGGCAACATCATGACGTACCTCTATGTGGGCAACCACGAGATGATTCTCGGCGCGTTCGCCACGCTGGGCCCGTCCAAAAACGGCATGTCGCTCGAGGAGCTCAGCAGCGCGCTGCAGGGCCTGGGCTCGGTCGAGCACCACCGCAGCGTCATCATGTCGTTCCTCAACGGCTACAAGGATAAGACCGACGACGCGGTGGCCCGCCAGAAGCTGCTCAACAAGGTGCAGCGCCGGCAGCAGCGGCCCAAGCCGAGCTTTGAGGACAGCTACGACGCCGCCGCGGCCATCAATCTGTTTAATCAGGACTAATTTATAGAGAGCCGCTGGTAGCCGCTGGCAGCCGGGTGCACCTCGGGTGAACCTCGGGTGGTAAACAACTTGAAACGGGTGTCTCACTTTTGAGGGTGCGAATCAGCAACAAACAAAAGTTGAACGCAGAGCGAAAGGAAAAAGCGACAATGGAAAAAGCGACAAAGGAAAAAGCGACAATGGAAAAAGCGTCAATGGAAAAAGCGACAAAACCAATACTTTAGCAAATCCAACAATGATAGATAGAATTATCTGACGAAAAGTGCAGTCCCACTGCACGCTCCGCGGAATGCAAGGTACTTCTAAAATTGGAACCCGTGCCACGATTTAACAAACGGTTAGACAAACAAAAGACGCCAGAAAGAAAGCTTTAAAAAGACACCAAACACATTCCCTTGGCATTAAAAACAACGCTGCTAGCCAAAGTACAATGCATGCCGGCCGCATAAACCCAACCCTGCCTGCATGTACCCCTAGACACCCCTCTTCCAGAGGCCTGGAATGCAGCAAGAGCGTGTTGCCGTGACGTCTGCAGCTCCGCACCGCCGTGTACCTCTATTTTTCGTATTTCCGTACCGCCCCGCGGCCGCGATCGCGTGCCACCAATGTCAACAGACCATGCATCTACGCGTTCTCTGCTTGCGTCCGGGGCGCTGAAAAATGGCTTTGCCGTCCACTCTAAATTAACTCCCCCGCTTTTTGCGCTTTTTCCTCGCCAAGACGGTACCTGATGCACCCGAGTGGTCCTTATGCATGTTTGTGTGCCGTTTATGCACGACACCGTTCCTGATTAGAATGCTGCAGTTTCAGGATTGCATATGCGTGCAGGGCCGTCTCTGTAAATGCCACCCCCAAGTTTCAGAGTTGGTATATAGTAGAGCGCGATTTCCTGTTTCGGCAATGAAGGGCTTCCTAGCTGTAGCTGCCGCCTTGCTTGCCCAGTCTGCCGGCGAGCACATTAATGACGTGAATGCTGCAAAGCGCTTTGACGAAGACTGCGAGACCCCTGAATGGCACCGGGTCACCACTACTCCTTGTGAGGATGATCAGCCCCCTTCTACTTCTTGTGAGGACGAGTGGCCGCACGTTCCTACTTCGTTCGAGCACCCATCGATCCCTACATCCTGCGAGGATGATCAGCCCCCTTCTACTTCTTGCGAGGATGAGTGGCCGCACGCTCATACTTGGTTTCACCACCCATCCTTTTCCACGTCGTGCGAGGATGAGCAGCCTCCTTCTACTACGTGCGAGGAGGAGCACCCCCCGGCACCCACTTCGTGTGAGGATGAGCAGCCCCCTACTACTTCGTGTGAAGATAATTGGCCCCCTGCACCCACATCTTGCGAGGACGAGCAGCCCCCTACTACTTCGTGTGAGGATAATTGGCCACCCGTGCCCACATCTTGCGAGGACGAGCAGCCCCCTACTTCATGCGAGGATGAGTGGCCCCACCGTGCTTCTTCTCACGAGCACCACCGCCCTCACTTTCCCACATCTTGCGAGGACCAAACGCCTGTTCCCACCACCCCCTGCGAAGAGACCACCGCCTACACTGTAGAGTCGGGTTCCCGCAGCTACGTTACCGAGCGCAAAGATACCTCCGCAACACAGTCCACCCCGGTCACTGGTATCAACACAGACACATCTACCAGCGCTTCTACCCCGCTCACAGGTATCAATGTCTACTCTCAGACCTCGCCGACCCCTTCTGCGAGCTCCACGGCCAGCTCGCAGACCTCTGGTAGTGCCTCGAGCTCCTCGCACAGCTCTGCCTCTGTCCCCGCCAGTTCTGCGTCTACCCCTTCTGCTAGCAGCTCTCCCGGTGCATCCACTCCTCTTACCGGTATCAATGTCAACTCGCAAACCTCAAATACCCCTTCCACGAGGTCGGCAGCTACAAGCCCTGCATCTACTCCGGTGACTGGCGCTAGCTCTCAGCCTGCTAGTTCATCTACTCCTGTCACTGGCATTGTGAGCTCGCAGACCTCTAGTTCTGTCGCCAGCTCCGCCTCTGCTAGCTCCGCTTCCACGCCTCTCACTGGTATCAATGTCAACTCTGAGACCAGCTCCACCCCTGCTAGCTCCGGTCCTGCGAGCTCCGCCTCTGGTAGTTCCGCCTCTGGTAGCTCCGCTTCTGGTAGCTCCACCCCTGCTAGCTCCCCTGCTAGCTCCATCCCTGCTAGCTCCACCCCTGCTAGCTCCACCCCTGCTAGCTCCACCCCTGCTAGCTCCGCCTCGGGCTCTGCTTCCACTCCCCTCACTGGTATCAATGTCAACTCACAGACTACCGTCACTCCCGCTACTGTGTCTGCTGTCAACTCTACCAGCTCGGCTGGCTCTGCTGGCTCAACTAGCACTCCCCTCACTGGAATCAACGTCAACTCGCAAACATCTGGCTCCGCTTCTGCCCCTACCCCCGTCACCGACATTGTCTCGAGTACAACCACCGAAACTGTCACCGACTGCTCCGAGAGCACTGCTCCGGCCAGTGAGATCTCCCCCAGTGGCACTGCCCCTGCTAGCTCGGCAAACAAAGAGACTAGCTCCGAGACCAGCGCTCCTGCTCCTAGAGGCACAACTGTTGTCGAGACCACCACCGAGACATCCACCTACTGCCCAGAGTCTGCAACTGCGACTGGCGCCAGCGCTTCCGCTCCGACGGGCTCTGTCTCGGGGTCTGCTCCTGCTGGCTCCGCTTCGACCGCTCCTGCTGGCTCTGCCTCGGGTTCTGCTCCTGCTGGCTCTGCCTCGGGTTCTGCTCCTGCGGGCTCCGCTTCGGGTTCTGCTCCTGCTGGCTCTGCCTCGGGTTCTGCTCCTGCTGGCTCCGCTTCGACCGCTCCTGCTGGCTCTGCCTCGGGTTCTGCTCCTGC